>QUSF01000001.1:9809775-9988488 GCA_003676055.1 Chloebia gouldiae
CGGCGGCGCGCGGGGCGGGCGCGCGGGGGCCATGGCGGCGGGGTACCAGCACCGGCCCGGCGGCGGCGGCGGCGGCGGCGCCCCCCTGCCCGACCCCTCCTTCCTGTGGAACGTCTTCCAGAGGTGAGCCCCGCCGCCGCCGGCCCGGCGGGCAGCGGGCGGTGCCGGAAGCGGGCCGGCTGCTGCGGCAGTCCGGCCACCGGCCCGGCGCGTCCAGCGCGGGGTTTGGCTGCCGGGGCGCCTGGAAGCGCTGTGAGCATCGCGGTGGTTTCCCCGTGGGAGGATCTGCACGAAAGAGTTGGGGAGGAATAAGTGTGGCCGTATTTTGTACCGAGGGTAAAGGGAATTGGTGGGAGCGAGACGGTAACCTTGAAAGCGCCGAAGTAATTTTTAACCTGAGGTTGCAGAGAGGATAATTAAGTCCGGAGGATCGGTGGAGGAGTGCAGGGAAGGCTTGTGAAAAGGAATCTGATAAATGTTAATGAAAGACTTTAAAGCTACCAGCCATAAAAGGTAGCTGCACTAGGGGACATTTAGGTTGGATATCGGAAAGAACTTCTCAGCAAGGGTGACTGGGCATTGGAATAGGCTGCCCAGGGAGGTGGTGGAGTCGCCTTCCCTGGAGGTGTTTAAGGAAAGACGGGGCGTGGCACTCAGTGACATGGTCTAGGTGACACGGTGGTGTTGGGTCATAGGTTGGACTTAGATATCTCAGAGGTCTTTTCCAGCCGGAAGGATTCTGTGAAGTATTCTCTTGAATTCTCCTGGATCAGAGGGACCTGCAAGGGAGTTAGCAAGCTTGTGCTAAAGAAACACACTGGCAAGATCCTATCAGTAAAGAAGCCAAAGGAGATTTCCCAATTATGTCTTGTTGAGGAAACTCGGGAGGTGCCTACATTGGATCCATTTTTATGGGAGATGACTCAAGACAGATCCTCTGACACAAGCAGCAGCAAGAAGAGGTTTTAAGCTCTAGACAAACAGTACTAAGTTTCTAAAACTGGCTGATATTTACGGAGTGACTCAGGAATGCAGCAGGTTACCTACCCAGCCTGCTGTAAAACAACTTCCTCTGAGGACTCAGGAGAGGCATGCATGAAGCCGTTTCTCTTTTTAAAGGGTCCAGAAAGAAACAGATCAACAATCCGACTTCTGTACCAGGAAAATCAGTAAAAATAATTTTAAATAATGTAGTTAGTCAGGAGAGTTGAAAATGTTCCTTCTGGCAGACTGCTATATAAATCCTGGACTATGTTTGGTAAGGATTGGATTTGGATATGGACATGATGGCTAGAATTGGAGCAATTCATATAATCTGTACGCTTTTCAAAAATACTCCCAACACTATCAAAAGGCCCTTGAAGAAATTCAGTAAACGTGGAATGAATGGAAGCATTCTTCAGTGGATGGAAAACTGACTGAAGGATGTTTGTGTGTGGTCATGCACCACACTGACAGATGGAGCTCCCCTGGGATCTTTATGTAATCTGTTCGGGAGCAGCTGGGGGAAAGAGAGTAGGTTTAGATTGGATGGTGGGAAGAAGTTTTGTATTTGGGCATGGTGAGGCACTGGAACAGGTTGCCCAGAGAAGCTGTGGCTGCCCCATCCCTGAAAGTTTTTAAGGACAGGCTGCATGGAGCTCTGAGCCATCTGGTGTAATGGAACACGTCACTGCCCACAGCCAAGGATTCAAACTTGAGGATATTTTAGGTCCCTTTCAACCCAAACCATTCTGTGGTTCTATGATTCTGTGAAAAAAGGGTGAATGGTGAGGTGAAATTTGCTGATTCCTGCAGTGACTGAGGCCTGTGAAAGTTTGCAGGAGCACCTTACAGTCCTGAATGACTGGGCTGTATCAGCCTGTCATGGTCAGATCGTGATCCCTGCGTTATAGGTGATCCCGATATGTCAGGTGGAATCCAGAGCAGCAATCTGATGTCCATGAGGAAAACCCATTCTAATTTTCCATAATTTTGTTTTTAAAAGGAACGTGCTGACAGATGATGTTCAGGGGAAAGATAAGTAGGTCATAATGCATTTTCATGAAAATATCAGCTTAGCACTTGGTAGCAGCTCATAAAAGGTAAAAAATGTTCATAATACTAAGAGAAACCAATTATAAAGGGGAATATCTATTTTTTATTGAAATCTTTGCAATTTATACTTGCAATTTTAGTGTTGCATGCAGGTTACATAATTCTTGGAGATGAGGAAGGAAGCAATAGAATGAACTGAAAGTGTTTAGAAAAAGACAGCAAGAACTAAAGGAAAAGAAAATCAACTTCTGTGCATAGGGGTCAGCTGAGTGGGACTCTGGTTGGGGTAATAAATGAGGGGAAATGAAAACTGTCAGTCCAAGGGGAACATCCTTGTATGAAGTGGAGGGAAGTCTCCACCACTTTCAGATACCCTGATAGAGAAGACATGATCCTTCTTTATTTGGGCAGAAATTACTTAATATTTTAATTTTGGTATAGAACTTGAATCATTAAGACAATGGACTGTGAAGGCTCAGTGGAAGGTGCACCTGCCTGTGCTTTTTCCTCCTTGAACCCCTTTGCAGGGCCCTGCAAACAATTGAGCCTTTCAGTACTTTGGTCACATTAGTGACTTACTCTCCATTGCCAACATGGGAGAGAGCCTGGGTGACAAACCTATTGCACCAGTTTGTGAAACAAATGGCTCACTGCTGTCACATCAGGCATTTCATGGATTTAACCAGCATGTGTGCTCTGCAGTTCTCTTAAACAGAAATAAATAAAAATACTTCCTTGTGGAGAGCATGCCCAAACTGTTTCCTTGTCAGTGTTTCTGTGTGTCTCTTCGCTCATAAGTAAGTCTTGCAGTTTTCTTTGGAGTTTTTATCATGTTCCAGAGACTTTTCAGGAAAATAATAATCTTATCTGGTGAGTAAGCAGAATGTTGAAGTCTTCAGTAAGTGGAACCTGTTAATTTCAGCCATTTAAAACTTACTTCCTGCTTTTGTTTTGTTTTGGTTTTTTTCCCCAGAGTTGATAAAGACAGGAGTGGAATAATATCTGATAATGAACTTCAGCAGGCATTATCCAATGGTAAGTCTGTAAATGAGCAGTGAGGTAGTTCATTGTAAACTTCATGATAAATTTGTTGTGAGAGTGGTTACTTGATGCTGTGATTCTTTGTATGGAAGAGGGTGGGAAGTGTTCCTGCCACTCTGTAATTACAATTTAATCTACAGCAAAAGGCTGGAAATAGAAAAAATTAACAATCCTTGTGATCTTTTGTTTGTTTGTTCTAAACTGAGTATCTATTGTAATCATTACTGGTCTGTATTCTGAGGAATGAGGGCGTGCACATCCTTTTTTTTTTTTCCCAGTTCTGCCTCCTAGAAATCATAACCAGTGATTCATATATTCCTTGCTCATCACTGCTGAACCTTTGTTTTTTAATGAGAATCAGTGTATAACCTGGGAAAAACTGTTTACAACCAGCCTTTTTAATTGCACATAATTTATTTTTCATACAGTATGGTGCAGGAGATAAAGTATGTCTGGGGTTTTTCTTAACAGAATAGATGCACTCTAGATCTAGTATTAAAACTTTCTACTAGTCAGTTCCTTGTTGTAATACTCAAAGAAACTAGTCAAATAACTCATGGAAACAAAATTTAAAAATGAATCATTTTTCCAGTAGCCTATTTTTACTTTCCTCCCATGACTCAGTGTAGGTAGGATTGTACTCTGTGGGGTTTTTTTCTGTTTGGAAATCTGAAAAAGAGTATATTCAGTCTGTTTGTCCACCTTTGAGTTCATACCAAGTTCCCCTTCTCCCAAAGTTTATTCCTTTATCCCTCCTGTGCTTTGTGACTGAGAAGGGCTTAAACTGATTTTGTGAGCTGCAGCATACAATGGCTGAAGGGCCAATTTTTGTCAGTAATTGCCTGACTTGAAATAAATGTGTACGGTTCTATTCAGTAAAACTGCAGTCTTGTAACTGAACTGGATGTACTGGAATATTTGTTTAATAATGTATCTGATAAATTAAAAGCAATGTTGTGGCTGCCAGACCTGATCCATAATTTAAATTTTAAATAAAATCTTTAGCAAAAACCAAGTTAAATTAAGTCACCAGTTTCATTTAGATTACAGTTCTATTTCGAACTGTGTGAAACTGTAATTTTAAATTTTACCTGCTGTTTTAAATTTTTTGTGTTTTAAATATTTTTCATATGAACTGCCATTTTTAATTTTATGTATTTTAAATATCTCCTCATATGATTGAATTTAAGGGTAGTAGGCAGTGATGACTATCTGAGCTCTTTTCTTTCCTTATTTACAGTGTAGATTAGCAGTTTCGGTGCTTTGCAGTTACGAAGAATGCCTATCAAGTGTTAGACAAAATATTTACAGAACTGTAAGCTTCCTGCATTCCAAGAGAGTCTAGATATTGTACACCAAAGTCACTAACAATTCACTCTATTATTTTCAAAATATATCCTCTAGTGGATGATTGTGCTGTCCTGCAATTTAATATGGGATAAAAGAATGTTATGTATTTATTTCTAAAACATTAAAAAAGTCTGCACTGTGCTCATTGACATTTGAAGTTCAGTGTAGTTTTGACAATTTGACATTTTCAACCTGTGAAGTTTATGCAGATAATAGTGTGCTTACCTAGGAGGAGCTGATCATCACTTTGTCTTTGCACAATAAAAACCCTTTGCTTCCTTGTTTTCTTCTGTGCTGCTGTGGGAAGTTAATACTAGAGTCAGGAGAGGAGAGACAGGGACAGTCTTCACTGTGTATTGGAATAGGATGAAATCAGTACAGTTCTTCACCTCTGGAGTTGCTCAGATTTCATTCTGTGGTGGCTATATGAATCACTTGAATGTTTCATGATGAAGTAAGTTAACTTTCAGCCTGCATTTTCAGTTTTTCCTCTTATTCTGTTCAGTGTTAAATACTGGCACCTTATTAATTCCATTATTTCTTATTTTTTTGAGAAGACAAATACCTTAGACAGCTCTAAGGTATTGATACTGTCTGTCTAAAATACTGCTTCAACATTTTCAGAGTCATTTTTCCTCTTCTCTTTCTCTGCTTAGTTTCTCTATACATGCATATAGTCACAGGGCCTGCCTCCAGTGCAGGGCTCTCCCTTAGAGTTACATCACTGCCCGTGACCCAGCAAAGCTCGGCCCTTGTGCTGGGATTTGCAGTCAGCTGACACATCCCTGGGATTGCCTTTGCAGTGCCCTCGGCTCACCAGCTCCTTTGTGGTCTCCCCGATTCCTTGGGTCTCTGCAGGCAACCACAGCCTGTTAATTATGTGCTGCTTCGTGCTCCTGGTTCCTTCACAGGCTGGAGAATCCATGGTGATATTCTAGATGAGGCACAGGATTCCTTTGTTTAAAGCTTAATGCTTCTTAGCACTTGGGAATGCTCTCAACCAAGTGAAAACTGTTTCATAATGACAAGCCTCTAAATACTCCAGGAAATACAGTGCTCCTTCAGATGATTACTCCTCAGGCCCTTTCAAGCAGCAAAATTTCTTGGTCTAAAAATACTAATTCAAACTAACATTTAATTGTTTTAGCAGTGGAGGTGGGACTTGTACTAAACAATTCTAAACTGCAATGTATGGTTATGCCATGTTGGGAACTCTTTCTGTCAGAAACTAAATGTATGGTTATGCCATGTTGGGAACTCTTTCTGTCAGAAACTAAATGCCCTGGAGTAGTTCTGTAAAAAGGAAATGAGCAGATGGGTTTTTACTGAGGAACATATATGAGGCCGATTGAATTACAGTTCAGAACACTTCTGCTCTGGTCAGTAGAAAAGAGGTACTTTAATTTTGATCTTGCTTTTTATCCAATACTTCCTGACAGCCTGTGATGAAAAAGTCCTTAGCTCTTCCAAGGTTTGTTAGGTTTTTTTGTTGCAGCCTTAAAATGCTGGTTTCTGTGTGGTATTTGGAAAGCACTGGTCTGAAATAATCTCTGAATGGTGAGACTTTCTTACTGCCAAGCAACCTTATTTTTTTAATATGCCAGCTCCATGTCACATAGCTCTGAATTCCCTGTTAACTTATTTGTTTGGTTGGTTTTGTACATTTTTTTAAAAACATTGAGGAATTCTTGATTTTCAGAACTAAGTAATTCTTTCTGTTTCAGGCACGTGGACTCCATTTAATCCAGCAACAGTCAGGTCAATTCTTGGTGAGTGTAGTTGTGTGATGTGACACAGTCCTAAAATACTGGTTTGTAATCTGTTCAACTGACTGAGAATGCTCTCAATTGCTACACTGTTTTTTATTCCTCCAAGTGCCCAGCAGTAGTAAGTTAAATTATTTTCCCTTTGGATTAATAGTGCAATGTCCTTTGCATACACACGTGCACACTTGTTAAAGTAGCCTGAGAAAATGTTACTGCATAATTGATTAGATAGTAAATGTAATTTATGCATGAAATTATTGTTATATTTTCTAAAAAGATATTATATAAATTGTCTTGGGAAGTAGTTTTTCCTATCTTGAATTTACACCTATGTTTTACTCCAAAAATACCAAACAGAAGCTTTATGTTTCAATTCTGTTAGTGTCTAAACTAATTACCAGTAATGTGGAAGATGATGGTGGTGGAACAGAAGGATGAAGATTCAAGCACCATGAATCAAATATTTTCTATCACACAGTTCATAAATCCAAGGATTACATTTTTGGTTTTGTTTTCATTAAGTGTTCAGCAGCAGTCTGAGTTCTACCACTGGGTGACATGCTTATTGTATAAAGATAACAGTATCAGTAAATCAAATGCAGATGAATATCCCAGCACTCCTGGAAATTATGTAAGACTTTTTAATGTATCCTTAGAAAAGAACAGTCCACCCCTCTGCCCATTTTGATTCATTACTGGATGATCAATCAAGCCCTCAGTATTTTTAAACTGAAAATAAAAAACTAGGAAAAATAAATATTCTATGATTTATTCTGGTATTTTTATCTTGCTTAATCATTTTTTCCTTCAGTGGATGACTGCTTGCTTTTTCTTGGCAGAACTTTACAAACTACCACTTGCATTTCAGCAGTTTCTTTTCTCTCTTCAGTACCTTCCACAGAGCACTCTTGCTATCTACTTAATGTCATGGCAGATCTTGCTGAGGAGTAGTATGATTAAGATTTTATGTGTTTCTTACTTTTTATTTCAGGCATGTTTGACAGAGAAAACAAAGGGGGTGTGAACTTCAGTGAATTCACAGGAGTCTGGAAATACATCACAGACTGGCAGAATGTCTTTCGAACGTATGACAGAGACAATTCTGGAATGATTGACAAAAATGAACTAAAGCAAGCACTAACAGGTTTTGGTAATTCATCAGTAATTACAGTTTTTATGACTGGGTTATGTCACAGAATGAGCTGCTTACTGGTACTGTTGCAGAGCTGCACTGCTCTGACAAATGTGACTAAAAATGAGGCAGGTGAAGGGCAGCTTTCCTTTTAGGTAAAAGGTACCTTTTAATGATGTCCATGCAAGAGGCACATTTTTTAAAGCTCTTTCCTTAAACAGAGAAAAAGGAAAACATTCCACACATGTCCTGACACATCCAGTTCCAGTCTCCTCTGTGACACGCTCTGAGTGGGTTACCAATGCTTCAGGCAAAGTCTGAACTTACAGGGTACTTGATGGAACTTGCCACTTTTTAAAACAAGGCCAGCTGTCCATGCTGTGAAAGCATTCTGATGGCTAAGGAACTTTCATTCCAGTCACTTCACCTGTAAAGACCTGAACTGCAGCCCTAAACCATTCCCTCAGTCACCTTAATCTGTAATTATATTTACTGTGACTCTGTATGTAATTATTATTGAGCATGGGTTTTATTGCATGCATTTTAGTTTAACAGAGACATTTACAAAAAAAAAACTCATTGTAACTCCTTACTGTTTTCTGGTTTTGTTACACATGCCTGCTAAACAACCTTGTTCTTTTTATAGAAGGACTGCAGTAATTGAAACCTTCTAAAGTAGTTCTCTTTTTCCAAAGGTTACCGACTGTCTGATCAATTCTATGATATCCTTATTCGGAAATTTGACAGACAAGGAAAAGGACAAGTTGCTTTTGATGATTTTATTCAGTGCTGTGTTGTTCTACAGGTAAGAAAGGAGGTGTACTTTGATGTCAATTGAAAAAAAAATTACCTTTTCTTAAGCTTTTCTAGTTCTCACTTTAACAGTAGATCTGGAACTTGCTTTTATTTATAGTAAGCCTTTTGAACTAAGTATATGCTAAGTGCTAGAAACATCTTTGTGTACTGGTCTTCATTAATAATTCCTTTGGGTCTCAAGTAAATTTGATACAATGGGTGAGGGACAAACAAGTGTAAAATAGTACCAATGTTTGACAGTGGCTGTTAGTTTAATAGACTTCAGAGGTGATCCTGCAGGGGCAATGGTAAAAATACACAAAAAGCCTTCAGTCTTTCAGTAACACAGAGAGTGAGAGGAAGAAAGAGAACATGGAGGGAAAGCAACTCCCTGTAAAGGTAGCATTTCTGTTATTTAGACACATTGGTCACCTTTGCATTCATTTGTAATATAAGGCAATTATGGTTAGTTTTAGACTTGAACTCTGCTAAAAAGGGCTTTGGACTATCACTCAGCTAATGTAAATGAAACTGTGCTGGCAGTTGTTCTGGTCCTTCTTCTATAATGCCTAGTGTATCTGGGGTTATACAGACACAGCTCAGATATCAATGGCACATGAAGCATATTGGTCTAGAAGGTGAGACAGGCACAGGGTATGCATTGGATTCTGTTTCCAGATGACTCAAACATTGCATTGTTTTTCCCTCTGCTTTAAAGCCAGTTATAAAAAGTTATCTGGTCTATAAAGAAGAGCCTAGGTAGCCCTAGGTATTGCATTACTGTTGCAGTGAGCTATCTATATATAGAATTCTGTAAAATGGCTACAGAGGGGATGAACAGAAAAGGTTCATAAAGCTGTAGAAACCCAGATGGTAAGGGGAGCATATGGCAGTCTGAACCTTCCCCTAGAACAAAAATGTCTATTATTTTCTCTCTCTCCTCCTCAGAGGCTGACTGACGTGTTCCGACGATACGACACTGATCAGGATGGCTGGATTCAGGTGTCCTATGAGCAGTATCTTTCCATGGTCTTCAGCATCGTATGACACCAACAACCAGGAATTGCACACTGGCATTACACAGACTGGAGTTGCCAAAACATCCCCTACTGAATATTATGTATTATAATGGATGTAACATCACGTTCTTAAATTTTGTATGTTGGTAATCACCATCAGAATCTGTACTTGAGTTGGTTTTTATTTTGTATTATTGTATGATGTGACCATCTCTGCTTACTGTAGTACAGAAAGCACAGAATCTAGATTTAACCAGTACAATGTACATTACCTCTTACACATATCCTGCATGGGAAAAAATGACTCTTTAGCAATGCCAAATTAAAATTATGCTTGTTAGTTTATATCAGTTGAAAGCCAGAAGTTGCACAACATGTTTTGCATGTGCCTTACTTTTATAAGAGTTAAATGTATTAATTTTTAAAGACAGAATTTAAAATTAAGTAAAAATACCAGGTCAACTTTCGGTCTATTTCACTTTTGTACAGCTTTAAGGGGATGGTGATTTTATTTCTGTATCCTCATTTTCTATGATTCAGGGATCTCTCCACTTCGGTGGCCTTTTTTTATTTTACAGCTGCCTCCTTCTTTCAGGGTATCCTTAGGATGGCTTCAAATACAACTTCTTCACACCTGTGAAGAAGGTCATACTGTGTCTCCCTTGATAAGTTCCCCACGAAAATGAACTCTTGACTCTCAATATGCTTCCTTTGGTTAGCTGTCTCATTTGACATCAGAATTCTTCCTTTTGGTGCTGAAGCACTTATTTGAAGTGGCCTTGAATTGACAGACATTCTCGTAACATAACCCTACATCTCACCATTTACAGCTAATGAGAGAGAGTGGAAAAAAGTAAGACCACTAATGACTGATTCCTGTCACACACCATCTCTTGCAGTAACTCTGAAGAAACAACTTGGAGGAAGCAAAGACAACCAAAAGTCAGTTACAATGTTACTTCCAAGTTACCCCCGAGATTGGCTCAGATGGTCAGAGAATGGTACAAATTACACCAAGGTAACACGTTCAATCTCTGTATGGTCCATTCACTGAAGAGCTGTACTTAATGATCCTTGTGGACTCTTTCCAACTCAGATGATTCTGTGTCTCACCCAGAGTAAGAGTGTCTGGTGTCAGAGTGAAGGCAGCAAACTGGCAGCTCTTACCAAATATGTGTCGTGCACAGAAGCTGCTACTACTTGTCAATTGATACTTAGACCCTTAGTGACAACTCAGCAACTCTCTGAACCACTCTTTTGGTGTCAGGTATGTGGGGGAAAACCAATGGCCCCCAGACCATAAACACACTGAAACAAGATTGCCCAAAGCACTCTGGGTGTCCTCACCCAAAAGGCAAAGAATTGGTTTTGGGTGAGGAGGGAGATTAGGAGTAATGACCAGTGTCAGAAACCACCTCATCCATCAGCTGTGAAAGTTACTTACATTGAAGAAAACAAGGGAAAAAGACTTCCATCAGTTACTCTTTGAACCTTCCCTCCCTGGAAGGCTGAGATAATAACTATATATGCTCTTTCCAGAAACAAAACAGAAGAGCCCCTAATTTCAGGGCTCAAAAGAGCTCCCCTGTTTCTTTCCACTAAGGAATCTGTCCCTTTGGATCATACACCCACATAAAATCCAGTAATTCTGGGAAGTGTTTTGAGGAGTAAGTCCAAGGTACAAACTAAAAAGCTGGAATTTGAGAAACTTCCCAAGCTGTCTCCCCTAAAAGATGTCTCCATGTCCAGTTGGCCTTCTTGTATTTCACTGCCCTTGGTGCAGAACAGCTGACTCCAGCACTTCCTAAAGGAGCATCGCTGATGCAGAGAACCATCAACATGGCTCTGGATTGGAACAACTCTTGTCCCACTAAAGGTGTGAAAGCTGTGAAAGCAGGTACACTGCAGACCAAGAAACTGACTAAAAGCAGACCATGAATCCCCAGTCCAAAGTATGTTCCAGTCTGGATTTTTGCCACTGGCTTTTTAAGGAAATTGGCTCCAAGGGTTCATGTGCATTCTGAGAACTACTGCCTCCATGCCAAGGCCTGTGATGTAGCTGCAGTGGTGCTGATGGGTGCCAGGCATCCAGTGCTGCTCTGCAGGCTGTCAGGACCTACCTACTTTGTGAGGTGGTTTCTTAAAGAAGGATTGCAGTCTAGACAGAGTTCTGCTCCAATTCTATACTACATAGGAGCAAGATATGGTAAAGGGTGTTCTTGGAATTAAGAAGTACTCAGCACTCTACAGTTCAGGAAAGCTTTAGTAAATCAATGCTGTCTTAATTTGGTAACTACTCCAACTCAATTTCCAAAAGCAAGAAACTATTTCCCCAGTGCAGGACTCTGCACATCAACAAAGGAAGGACAATAACTGTTGCCCACAAGGAAAAATTACATAGCATTTAGATGGAAAGAGCATCTAATTTGGGTGGAAGTTATCCAGCTACTGTATGCCACTAACATATACAGTGATGGCAGTAAAATCCAAAAGGGAGTGAGAAATGGGGAAAAGAGTTCTCTGAAACAGACTCAAATGAAAAGGTCTTAACTTGAATTGACAGAGTTGCAGCAGTAATATTTTCTAGCAACATTTTTTTCTACAGTTTCAGAATTTTAGTTGCACTACACCTTCTGTGAGGAAAAAAAAACTATGCTAGTAACATTTGTGTAAAAAACTTCTGGTAATTTTTAAATGTAGATATAATAACTAATCAATCCTACAGACTTGTAAATCAAAACTCTGGCAGACACCTGTGGTAGAAAAAACAATTTTCCCTTTTAAGCTAGAAGGTTGGCTATAATTCAGTGCATGGAAGTATATGGCACAACTACGAGGTGTGTGGTGTTATAAACCACTCCAACACTACAGTATGTATGAGCAGTGAACAGAAAAAGGAAAGTGGATCTTGTAAGATGCAGAAACAAAACAGTGACAAAAGGAAAATTTTTGGGAATTGAGTTTACATGCTCAGTAATAAATTATTCTGAGTTGAATTTTTATTATAATTTACGTAACAAGATCCAAAATGCTTTATGACAGCTCATGAAGACTAACCCCGCTTCAGCACAAGTATTTAATGCACAGAGACACAGTTCCAGCATGGGTGAGAAGAAAAATGATAGTCCACAATGCAGCAGTGAAAAGGAAAACAGACACTCAGGAGTAAACGGTCTCACTTTACTTCTTTTCTTCAGCTCCATGTAAGCTGGTTTTAATTACATAGAGCAGATATCTAAAGCCAGGCATGCATGAGCATGTGGCTCTGATACATCTCATGAACTGGTAAGTACTACTCAGTTAGTACAACGTTTTGGTTTTTTTCTTGTTATTTTATCTGATTGCCTTATGGGTTTCTAATATTTCTTAATGTGCTTTTGCCAGTAGAAAGAATCAAGAATTTTTATTTTAGCATGGGTCCATCCACCAAATGCGTTTTTAGGATAATTTATAATTATTTCATTTTGAACAACATGATTAAAAAGTCTGCATATATTTCACACCATTTCTTATTCTGCAAATTGAAACTGATATGCCCCATTACATACCAGTCCTCTAGTACAGATTACATTTTCCTCATATAGAATCACATTAAGATAGAGAATACCTATGCTGTGACATTCTCCTTTGTCTAAACAGAAATGTAGTGTATCAATTTCTAAAAATATGCTAATTATAAAGCCTCATATTAATGGAACTGGCCTTACATTTGTGTGACAAAAAGTAAACCTGTATTTGCAATTAATACTCTTCCTAAGTAGGTAGCATAAAAGTAAACCTTTCTTTCTCTTCTGAATTGAGAAGGGTATTAAAAGGATTATTAGCTTTTTGCTGACAGAGTAATTTTAACATATTTTCAAAAAATAACAAAAGATCTTTTTTCTGAAATATACTAAGATATAACAAATACATTACAAAAAGCCTAAACAAAATAGTATGTTCACCCATTATGTGCAAGTTCATGTTCCAGCTATTTTTCACATGTTAAAAACTTAAACCCTACCTCCCTTTACCTCTCCCAAGCGAGTCATACAGAGTTAAATGCAGTCTCTTTCCTGAATAGCAAGTGATGGAGATTCTCAAATCTCTTCATCTGTTTCCAGTTCAGATGCTGTTGCTCCTTAATCTTTCTCTCTAGCCTCTATTAGCACATTGACAAATGTCTGAATATTTACTTCTGCAAAGGGGAGATAAAAACATTTAGAGTTACTTTTGTTTCATTTCCATAACACAGCATAGATAATGTGAAAATGTAAGTTTTACTGTTAAGTAGCTACCTAATTAACTAATTCTAGTACTAGAAGCATAGTTTGCATTTGTCCAAACTCATGCCCAATGACAGCTATGCAGTAGCATATACCCACTTCTCTTTAAACACCTCTCATAATCTATTTCCAAAGGAGAAACTCTCATTTTGAATAGTATATCACTATTCTCAACATTAATTACTATTTCTACAGTAATTGGAAAAAGGAAATTGACACTTAATGAACCAGCTCTCTGATAGCATTTCTCTTGTTATCCCAATGGGTTTTGATTCATTTGGATTATCTGCTATAATGCCATCCAGGTTTGGTTCTGCATACATTAAAATATTTTTTCTTTATGCCAATACATTCCCCTCCCATCATTGCAAATCTACCAGTACAACTCACGATACAAACTGCTAGTTAGAAAGATGACCTAGGATAAACCTTTCAATTCAGGAAATTTTTGCACTATCAAAATCTCCTCCCACTCACTGCTCCATATAGTTGCCAAGATGCACAGTGTCCTCAGAGAGGAAACAATGCTTTTCTTCAGCTGATACAGATGTGAGCAAAATCAGCTCAAGTCCCCTGAACAGCTCATCCTATCTCTGCAACCTGCAATGTCCTGCTTACGTTACAGCAACCACGCTCATGTAACTCATTTTACATGATGGAAACCAATCACCTTCTTACTTTGAGGTGCTGGATAATATGGAGCCAGCTGTTTGAGCATCCTGGTCATTGTAGGTACATCCTTTCCTAGTAGTTTGTTCACAGTGTTGGGAGCAAGACCAGCATCAACTCCATCAAACATCTCTTCAGAGCTTCTGAACTGCTGGTGATCTTGGTACGAACCACTGCCAGAAAATGAGTCCTGATGTGAACTCCAGTCTCTCTGGCAGACTGATTTCTGATACCTGAATCCTTGACACCTAGATTCCTGCTTCCAGCTAGAGTCCTTGTTCCACCTATAGTCCTCGTTCCACTCATTCCACCTAGTGTCCTGGTGCCACCTGGAGCCACCTCTTCGTGAAACAGCAGAATTTGCAGAAGATGTACAAGTATTCACAGACTCATAGTTCTTGTAAGAGGAATAGTTTTGTGAAGAATAGTTTGTAAAGAATATTCCAGATGAAGGATATGAGGCAGAAGAATTGGGATAGGATAATTCTTGGTCACTTATATGCCTTGCTTTGGTACACGTTTGTTGATTCCTCCATTTTGTATTTTCTCTGTCAAACAAGAGTCTGTTATCACAGAGCTCACTTCTTTGCACATCACTGGATATATATTCTGCTGAGTACTCCTTCACTGGGCTGGTCTGGTATGAAGTGGCCCCAGCAGCCAAATTCGTGCATGGCATGGAGTTTCTGAGCTGTCTCAGCCATTCACTAACACCACTGGCAGGAATATCAGGCTCAACAGCAGGAGCGTCCTGGAGTAGGGACATACTTGCAAAGTTGTCAGATCTCAGATGACAAGAGGATGATCCATCATCTGCTGGGTAACTGTTTGAGTGAGCAGGAACAAAAGCACCTTCAGAATACTCTTCATACTGAGACAAAAAACCTTGATTCCAGTCAGAACTTCCTGAATAAATAAAGGGCACTTAAAGTTAGCAAACTATTAAAATACCAGCTGCAAACACAACTACTTTGAGATTTTATGATGTGTACTTCTGTTCTTTTCCCATTTCCTGCCTTTATGTCCTACCTGAGTTTGGCATCTTTTCACCCAAAAATTCTAATAGTAAATAGATCAAAAAGGGTTACTGCTTGAATTTCCATAACCTTAACTGCTATAACACTGTTTAGTGAGACAGAAATGTTTTCAGACAGTTAAGTCATTAAAGCTCCAGAAAATTATATCCTGAACTGACTCAGAGGGCAAAGAGACACAGTACACCAGCTAAGATGTACTATGGCTGGCCATAAAAGTAAATTTTCACAATCTGTGCAGGCTCCAGAGTAAACAAATTAGTAGAAAAAAAATCTAAATTACCTTTATATTCTACATCTGGTCCATAGTGTTCTGGGACACCTTCCCTTTCTGGAAGTTCATCTTGAGGTAATGACATCAGTGGGCCTAAACTGTTTGTGTAATTATCCTAGGTAAAGCAAAAGGTCAGAATGTCTGTGAATGCAAGAATTTAAGAACTTTACAAATTCTAAAAAGCAACAGATTTCCCACAGAAAGTTAGTAAAGTACAATTTTAGGTGATAGCAAAGTCCATATGAGGGGTGCATTGTTATCACATCACATCACATTACACCACTATTTTCCGGCGTTATTTGGCAGAGATATGTGTCAAGAACAGAAGGAGGTCTCTGGTGAAGACAACGTCTCCTGTTTCAAATTTATTGCCTCATCTCTCTTATCATCACCTGGCTAAAACATAAAACTGCTGCATATGCAAATCCTGCCTCTATCTGGGAAATGCAGAATGGAAGGCCCAGCTGAGAGATTAAGCAACAGAAACAGTATTTAACTGGTGTTGTTGGCAGCATTTGCACAGAGACAGTTACTGTAGTTCAACTGACATGGAATGTAAAATTGAGAAAACAGTCTGAAACAGCTTTCAGAAAAAAACACATCCTAAATTATTTTGTGAACCAGTAGCTGCTAGAGTGATGAATCATTTTTTCACAGATTCTGGTAGTTCTTCAGATTCCTTTTGCCACAGGTAGTCAACCTCCTTGCAAAGAAGCTATGGATGTTTGTATGGACCAATGGATAGTCAAGAACATCTTGCCTAATTTTAACAGATTAAAACCCTGAACTGAAAGCAAAGATACAAGTGAGACAGACAGGCCTACCCAAAGGCCCACAAAAGAAAAAAGTGGCACATTTGGGTGGCACTTAAAGACTCACTGATCTTAGAACAAAAACAAAGAAGCAAGGGAGGACCACAAAAAGGATGACAACCTGTCATTGAGAAGCAAAGTAGTGTCCAGAACAGAACACACACACAAAAAAAAGCCAAAACAGATACATGATGATGGAATACTAAGAGAAATGTGCTATGTAATTATATCTTTGTTACTTTGAAATTGTAAAAAAAGAAAACTGAAGTACTTTTAAGTGGAGGTTTTGACCCATGCCTGAACTGTTACAGGTTGGCAGGGTGTTAACACAGTGAGTTTAACCACTCTTTTCCTCCCAGTGGTAAAACAGTTCTGGACAAGATTAAGTTACTTACTGCTGCTTTCTTTTCACAAAAGGCCTTCAAAGCCTCCATGAGTTCCTGTGTAATGCGAACAACAAGTGTTGCTTCTGAGTCTGAGGTGATGTGAAAAGTCTCCTGTCAATAAGCATGGTTAGAATTGATCATTAGGATGCCAAACGGTCAAATATACAAACAGATCAAAGTTATACTTTGATTTTTGTATAACCAAATTTATACTATTGGTTAACATATGGCATGTATGATAAATGTATACAAAAATATAAAAAAATAAAATTGGTGCATAATTATGGCCTGATAAAAGGTAAAACATAAACTTGGATTTCTCTGCCACTCCTGTACTGTCAAGTCCATAAATATTTTGTTGCAGACAGAGAATTGCACAAGTCCTAAATTTATATTATCTGTGTAGAAAATTGAATAAAAAATAAGCTTCATGCTGATTACTAAGTAAATGAATTTATAAGTGATTACAATAAGTTAAAACAATATAGGCATTTTTTTTAAGGAACAGCTGTGATTCCTGTACATAAAAGTCAATTAACTACCATGTTTTTTTTGTAGTTTACTGATTATGCCTTAGACTTGCTTTTTCTCTCTCTTTCTGAAGTCACAAGTAACCATAGTGTGGAAGATATGAAGCACACATTTCAAAACATTCTACTTCTGATTTTGATGCATAAACACAATTCAAATTCAAATCAAAGTTTCCAATTGCCTTAGGTACAGAACATGACTTTCACAGAGTAAAACAGTGAACACAAATGGTCAGGTATTTTCATAAATCCAAAAGACAAACTGAGGCTTACTATGCCACTGTCAACAGCAACAGAACTGATAAAACTTCTCCAATCACTCCAAGACCAGCAGTTGTGCTCTCTCTGGCAGCCAGACCAGACTGGCTCCTCTTGCTCAGCATTATCAACAATCCCATTAGATATGGGCAGCTACCAGCACTTGAGCATCATCAGTACTGCTAATTAACACTGCTTGTCTGGGTGGCTCCTCAGCAAAGGGAGAGTCATCCACAGAACAGGCCAAGAGCTCACATTTAATCCAGCCAATTGCTCTGAGCTAAACTACAGCTGCACTAACTTTTGAGGGCAGAGTCCACTAAAATAGAAATTAATGTTGCAGTCAAATAAGTTTGATCAGTAATCAGAGGGTCCTTCAAACAATATTCACTTTATCGTACTGGTGAAACATCACAACTCTCATCACAATTATTTTACATACATACCAAGAACTCCAGAGCTTTCTGTTTCCGAACAGGATCATTCTGTGAGATTGTAGACTAGGGGAAGAAATTTTAAAAGACTGAATTTTACAGCAGTTGTTGCATCATCTTGTACAGAATGAATCTCTTATCCAGCAAAAAAGTCAACATAAAGAATATAATTTTAGGTCGGAGCCATAAACATGTAACCTTAGATCCTGAGTATCAGTTTGGTAGCTGTTGCAGCCGGAATGGCTGCTTGTAAAGTCCAGGGTAAGGAAGCAAAAAAGGCCTTTGCATAACATCCACAGATGTTTAATTCGGCCACCTGGTAAGATGTTCAGAGTCCCAGGCATACTCATGGGAGACTGCAGGTTTCTCTCTCCCAAGGGGCAGGGGGTAACCCTGGTCTCAGGGCAGTACAAAGATCAGGGCCAGTTGGGGAATAGACAGGGAGTGGCTCAGGGACAAGGGAACAGAGGAAGGAGACAATGGGGTCTTAACAGCTTTTTGAGGGCAGCTTCTTGTGTCTCCCTAAACTAGGGGATAACCCCCAGGGTCTCCACAGGTAGCAGCTACACAAACACAACTGCTTTCCTTCCAATACCTGGAAGAACACATTTCACATCTAAGCCACACACCTACAGGAGCTATCTTTCCTAGCCTTTCCTAACTCAGGAACAAAATCATGTTTAAAAAAGTCAAGTGATCAGCTGCATTTAGCATAGAACCTGACCAGCCTGAAGCTCACACAACCAACTCTGCCACCAAGACAAAAACAAGTCACTTCTCAGTGTTTGTGTCCAGAGCTAATCAGGACAATACTTCAGTGATCATTTGGAATTTCACTTTTGAGTTATAAAAAGGATTGTAAATCTTTAGATATATCTCAAGATTTAAACCAAACTTTCAGTATAGAATAGTCTTGAACTGAAGAGGAACAAAACAGGGAAGGGGAGATTGCAACACAGGCTGGGAAACCTGGCCTGAAGACACTGTCTCTGGGATTCAGTGGCTCTGGACAGGATTTATGAGAGCTAAGGTGAATGTACTGTATTCTCTTCCCCTCTACTGTGATGAACAAAAAACTCTGACTCATTAGATCAATTGCTTCTGCAACAATATTAATAAAATACTAAATGAAGCAAAAAAAATAAGCATTTTCCAGAAAAATTAAAAACAAGCATTAAGAAACTGCTACAACATGAGACTCTTGTGGGTATGTAAACATGGGTGGAGTTCCTGCCTTTACATACCTCATGCTTATAATCATCTTCCCACCTTAAAAGAAAGAAATTACAGTATTAGGATGCATTCTAAAAATCACTAAAACATTAAGTTTACTCAAAATATTTCAGTTTCCAATTTTTTATCACTTACCAATACTGGGTATCTTTCTCTAAGAAATAACAGTGTTTTAAATGTGCTGTAAAGGTCCTTATTCTGACTGACTCTCAAAGAGACCAGTAGCGCAGATGAACTTGTGTACAAATCAGCTAAAGGAGGTGACTAAAATAATGGTGAGTTGGGGTTTTGTCTTCCTATATAAAGAGCTATAAAACTTAACCAATGATATCCCACATAGAATGGAACTAGCTTGAAATTTCAACTGCAATTACCTTTTGAGTGCAGTATTTCAAAAGGCATAGCTGCTATATCCTCACAGACAAAAAGGAACAATTTACAGAAGGGAGTAATTATAGTGGAAAGACAATATAAAATACTTTCCCATATGATATTTGTTACAGGAAAACAGATTTAAAAATCTCTTTTGATTCTCCTGTGCAGACAGTACTCTCACCTTGCTTTCTTCTTCAATGGGGCTAGAAAATGAGAAAAAGAATTATTAGCAACATCACAAGGTTTGCACTGTGTTACTGTGACAGAAGCACTACACAAACAGAACAGTTACTGGCCATGATGTAGCTGCAGTTTCTGTAAAGAGCAGGATTTGGCAGCAAATGGCATACACCATCTTAGAAACCAGCAGGCGTCCTTGCTGAAAAGTCTGTGGGAGAGCTGTGCCCTAAAGGCTTTGCAGGGTACCCTACAGCATCTATGTTCAGGCAGCTGAATCCCACACAAGAAGGCTGTATGGAATAAACTGAGGTGGGCCTGTCTCCTCCATGAAAAAAAAGGTACAAGGTATGCATGTGGATTTTTTCCAAGTAAATACCAGTGAACCTAACAGCTGTACATACATACAGTGTACATACATACAACACACAAGAAGTTATAGGGGTTGGAACGTCTGAACGTGTCATCTCTATCAGTGTATAAAATGAGGAGGGAGGGAAGGAAAGCTCAGCAACACAAGGCAGTCTAAAACAGTAACTATGATTCAGAGAACCAGCTACTGCATGGTACGTAACTTATCACTTCTTAAGCATTGTGTTCCAGGATATGCAACAGGACATGTAATAGTTCTCTGGACAAGTGACATCTTTGACCCTAACAAGACAAGGCCAAAAGACCTGTGTTGCCATGTTAAACCAGTTCCCATTAACACAGTTAACACACGCTATGAAGCTGTTAATGTCCATTCAGTCACTTGCACACTCACACCTGTGTACTAATGGCCTTTCTTAATTATATCCCCAAACTCATTCTCACTGTCAGAAGAGAGTTTTGACATTTGCCAACATGATCTAGTCTAAAGTTACTTATTGCTGCTAACACAGTAACCATGATTTTCTTCTAAATAACCAGAGGGATTTTTTTTTGGAATCCACTTAATGATGACCTTATCACCTAACCAGAGCAAACCTTTCTATTGAAAGGCACAACGCTTTTGCAGGTTATTTCCCTCTTGTCCATTTTTTCAGAGTTCATATCCTGTTGGACAGGATTATGATCCGTGTGGGATCACTCTTTTTGATGTTCCAAACTGATATTTGACCATGCCTTCCACGTCTACAGAAGTCTGCTGACTTGACTGATGTCAGTTTACTCTGAACTGAGAATTACTCAACTAATTACCAGGGTGACATTCCCTCTTCTTCACAAGAGACACAGAAATAAAAAAGATTTCTGCCACCTTGTTTTGCAGACTAATATTCAAAAGTAAAAGGCACAGAAGCCACCAATGATCAAAAAAAAGGAAAAAAGAAAAGGAAAAAAAAAATGATTCATGCTGACAAATTCTGTTATCTATGCAACCTTCACCCACTTCAATCAAACCCACCTTCCTTCTGATATTAACACTAGGGTCAAGAGGTAGCACGGAGCTATTCCTCCAGATTGGCATAATTAAGTATCTACAGCACACCTACAGTAACAAAATATGTAACTCAGCCATACTGGATGAGGGAAGATGTTGGGTTTATGTTTCTGGGTTTGGTTTCCATCACTTGTTCCAATGGATTTGCTAAAGAATGGTAATTTCCACTTTCACCAGTGATGCAGCATGTAAGTCTTCTGATGATGGAAATGAGGTGGAGGAGACTTTGTCAGCTTATTCAGAGAAAGCCATCAAGTACCACTTTTCCATACCTTTTTACTTTCCTTTATGACCAAATTATTGCAGTTACCATAAATACCTCCAGAACCCAGAAGTTAAAAAAAGATCTAAGGAGGACTGGAAGTATAGCAATTTCCTTCTTTCATCACTTCAAAATCACAAAACCCAGAAAAATCTTTGAAAACATGTTGTGGTATTACACGTTAAATGTTCTACATCAGTAAAACCCTTAAGAGTTCAACTAGTAAGTCAAATTAGGCCAAATATCAATTATATCAGAACTACTATATTCAAGAAATTCACAGACTTACATGAGGTAGCTGGTCTTGTGTAACCTTCCATCTAAAAATATAAAAGGTTTCATATTAGACTTTCTGACTAAAATTTCATAACAAGTCTCTACTGCAACTGCATTTAGGAAAGGAACAAGTACTTTTATTTATGCCAATATAATTAAATTGAATTCAATTAAATTCCTTGCACACAGATAAAGACTCCTGTAAATATAAATGAAACTTGAGAAAAAATGTGCTTACATTTGAGAAAATTTAAGTTGCAAAAATTAAAAATTATTGAAGTTAAAGTAATAAAATTTCCGAATCACTGAATTCAGACAGAACAATTTTCAATTTAAAACATCTAAAACCTTAAAAATATAAAGTTTTGCCTTTTTTCAGATTAATTTCAATACTACTGTTCTTTTCCCTGGATCTTTCAGGGCAACCTAAAGGTAAGCCTTAGTTCAACTCACTACTGCACTTCCTAGAAACACACAGAAAATTTAACAGGCTTTGCCAGCAGTACTTTTAAAATTTACTCTATTAAATATAAATGCACTAATAAAAGACACATTAACAGATACTTAACATTCACTTACAATTACCTGATACATTTTTAATCCTTCACTCTTCTCTAGTTCTCCTGCTAGCCGTCTGAAAAATGAGACTTTGTATTCTCTTACATCTGTAGGTTTTCTCCTCATTTTATCTGGAAATTCTTTGGACTAAAAAAAAACAATATTAAAAAATTTACATATTTCATCTTCTGGACAAGCTTCCAAAAGACTGGTAAACATTGATTTGAATATTATGAACTAATTTCTTCTCTGCAACATATCTAATCAAATCTTAGAGCTACTAACAGTCTTCAAAACAAAAAATGGATACCATGCAAAGCTTGCTACGGAAAAGAAACACCTTCTGTACCAAATCCAGCAATGCTGGGGAAAAAAAAAGAATCACATTGTTTTTGGAACCTGATCCTGAAAGCAATCTAAGCACTTGGGAACAGACTTCGGAGCTGAAACAGACAGGCAGCCCTGGACTTCATGGCCTCAATAGCCCACAGCATCAGAGCTCTTCATGGTGGCCTGACCCAGAGAGAGTCAACTATACAAGTACTGGCAATTTATCATATGGGGGTTTAAACTTCAGACTATCTAATTATTTAGAAAAAAAACAGAAGGGGAGTATCATAAAGAAATTTTGATCAAACTGCACCAAAATTACTCACAATGTATTCTCTTCTGTGTTTATACCCACTAAGATGTTCTATCATAGGTGCCACCTCTGAATTACACCCACACAGCCTGCACTCGTAACGTGGCTCTCTTCTTCCTTCAAACCTGATTTCAACCACATGTTCTAAACCTGTAAGTGAAAGAGTTAAAAATATCTCTATTTTACTACAGACTACTGAAACAAATGTATTCTTTTCAATGCTGCTCATCAAATTCAAAATTAATATATTAAATTATTCAGTTTCCAAAATTTGACACTCCTTCAGGATCCCTTCAACACTTCTTTGGACTTATTACCCAATCAGCTAAATTTATCTCTTTCCAATATCTTATTTTGAAAGGAAATACACCATCTATGGCAGATTTCAAAGCCCATCAATGTCTGGGACATTTTTTCAAGAAACTAAGAAAGAATGAGAATAGAAAATGCCCGACAAATGTCTAGATTTAAAAACTGCATTTAAAATACTTAGTCAAACATAATTTGGACAGTATCCGAGTAAAAGCAGATGTAGGAAGGACATTAATCACTTCACAAAACTGAATCTTTCATAATCTGAAAATGTTCCATAAACTTTTAAGAATCACAAGAATGAAAATGGGAATAGTCTTCATTTTTCCTAGAAATTACTGAGAAAATCCCTTTAAAGTATTCAGAAACCTTCAAGTTTGAGGCTTCTTACCTAGCATGAAAAATTTTATTCTGAAAAGTTTGAACACAATACATTTAAAAGCAGTTTAAAACAAGTAGGAAAATCTTGCAGCTGTTCCCTTATGTCATAATTTCCAGTACTCTCTATTTGTGATGGGTTGATCTCAGCCAGCAGCCAAGAACCACATAGCTGCTTGGACATTCACATCCACACCCCTCAGCAGGGTGGGGAGAACACAGGAAGAACAAAAGCAACAAAACTCATGGACTTAAAGACAGTGTATTAAGTTAAGGAAAGAGGTAAAAAAAAACCCCAAAACCAACCAACATGCAAAAATCCATCACTCACTTCCCCACAAGCAGCCCAATACCTGGCCAGTCTCTGAACAGCCACCTTGGAAGTTAAACCTTGCTTCCCCCCTTTTTTTCTTTCCTTACTTCAACCGTGATTACTGAGCATAACATTATGTGGTACAGAATATCTTTTGTGCCACTTTGGGTCAACTGTCCTGGATGTGCCACCTCCCAGTTTCTTGCCCACCCCCAGCTTATTCAAGGGGTGAGGACCCAGAATAATAAACTAGTCTTGATGCAGGTGCCCTGCTCAGCAACAGGAAAAACCACTGGGGTGTCATTAAAACTGCTTGAGTCAAAAATCCAAAATATACAGCCTGCTATGAAGAAATTCAACTCCATCTCAGACCTGCTACAGTATCATTCTGATAAATCTTAACTCTGAAAATAAACTATCACCAAATGAACTAGAAGTGTTCTTGCAACCCAAGTGTTTTCTATTACAAATGCTGATAGTAAAGTATTAATGTTAAAAAGCAATTAGCAATTTAAATTAGCCTAGCAATTTATTATGTGGGATAACTACAGGACAATACACTAAACAGATAAATTTTCTACTAATACTAGGATATTTGCTACTTAGGCCTTCATCAGAGAACCTATTTCTCTAAGCCACCATGACACACTTGGAACACTAAGGCCACTGACAAGCAGCCTTGCTTCTCTCCTAAGGGCTGCTTAACCTAGCACTTAGAAAGAAAGCATTAAAATTAATCTCACTACTCTCAGTACAGCCAAGGACACTGAGGAAAAATATCTCACAAAGTAGAAACATCTGTATATCCTACCAAATGGACAGCCACAAAGAACCATGACTGATGACAAGTCACCAGTGGCATGAAGTCCAGTTGGAGGCCAGAAGGTTAGCAGTGCACCCCAGGAGTCAGTACTGGGTCCAGTCCTGTTCAAAACCTTAATTAATTATCTGGATGATGATGCAGAGCATAACCTCAGCAAGGTTGATGATGACACGTAACTGGGAGGGATGCAGATACACCAGAGGGTTGTGCTGCCATCCAGTGGGACCCTGAGTGGCTGGAGCTGGGCTGACAGGAAGCTCAGGCAGATCAACAAGGGCAAGTGCCAAGTCCTGCATCCAGAGAAAAACAAGCCCAGGCACCAAGACATGCTGGGGGCTGGCTAGCCAGGAAGCACACTGGCAGGAAAAGACCTAGTGGACACCAAACTGAAGATGAGCCAGCAAAGGCTGACGGTATCCTGGGCCACACAAGGAGAAGTGCTCACAGCAGGCTCCACTCAGCAGCAGTAGAGTCAATCCTGGAGTGCTGTGTCAAGTTCTGGACTGCACAGTACAAGAGACATGGGCATATGAAGGGCCACGAAAATGACAATATTACTAGAGCATCTCTCCTATGAGAAAAGGCTGAAAAAGCTGGAACTGCTCAGCCTGAAGAGATCTCATCACTGTGTATAAATACTTGAAGTGAGGGTGCAAAGAGAGAGCTGTTTTCAGTGGTGCCCATGTGTCAGGACAGAAGGCAATGGCACAGCTGAAGCAGGAGATATTGTCTGAACATCAGGAAGCACATTCTGACTGCATGAGTGACTGAGCACTGGAACAATTTCCCTGAGGGATTGTAGCTTTTCACCCTGGAGATTTTCAAAAGCCATCTAGACATGGTCCTAGACAACCTCCTCTGTGACTTGAGCAGGGGATAAGATCAGCATAGGCCCCTCCCAACCTCAACCATTCTGTGATCTGGAAAAAGCTTCTTTACTTAGATGGCTCCTTCAGGAACAAGTTAATAGTTAAGGAGGACTTTATAACAGCCAGTGCAATAAACTAAAATTAAAATGGTATAAGATAGGTAAGTTATTAAATACATTTACAGAAAATGAAACAGTAATTAAAAGCCCACCTTTTATTTCAAAAGAAAGACATTTGGTAACAAATTCAAAGGCATGTAATTTATAAAACAAAAAAAAACCATACCAATTAGAGGCTCTTCTCTTCTGGGATCATTCATAAAATCCTTCAGACAGGTTATGTATCCTGTGAATGATCTCTTCACTGAAGTAAAAAATACACATAAAGAGACATTACAATTATATAGTTTACACATAATGTCTAGGATCTTAAAGGAGTTTCTAATGGGAGACTTTAACGGTAACAAAATTCATTTGCACTCTGAAATGAGTAAGGAAAATTGGCAAGACCTCAGTCCCCCACAGAAAAAGTCTAACACTTTCTTTTCCATAACAATTTTACACAAAAGGATTTAATGTCTTCAAGAAGATACTAAATAAGAAAACAAGGCCTCTAACACAATTCGGTTTACTGAGGAAAGATACCAAGTTCACATGCATAGCATGAACATGACTATGTCAGTTCTCATGAAGAAAAGAAAAGCCATCAACCTCCTCCTCCCCTTAAAACCCTGACACTCATACAGCATTTTGGGGCTGCCTGTCAAGAACTGTATACTGCCTTAAAGCTAACAAAGAACACAATCTTCACTAACACAGCAAATACCTTTTGAGCTCTGGGCAGCCCAAAGGCTGCACAGACAGTCAGTATATTCCTGAGTCCGAACTAGCAGTGTTTCAATCAGGGCTCTATCTTGCTCCTCACTGAGTTTTAACAGCCTGGTTTTTGCTCTGCTTAAAGCACTTCTAAACCATTCCTGCTCAGCTTAGAAAACCAGCAGAGTTCAGCCAAATATACCTGCAACAAAATCTCAAAGAGACATGAAATGTATTCAAATGTTGGGCATTATAAAAGACCGTAACAAAGTGTTAAAAAATGTATTTTCAATCTGCAAAAGGAAGTGCAGAACTAGAACTCATCAACCTAATTACATATAACTGACCAATGAATTACATAAGAGTAATTAACACTGCTAGTTTCTTCTAATCAGAGCAAACAAGTTAGGAATACCAAAATCAGGGAATTGTTCCTATATTCTTTCTTACTAGGATGTTAGGTTATGGCTAAAAAAACCCCAACCACAACTTCACAAGAAGAGGGAATTCCATATTAATTCTTCAATATTCATGACATTAGAAATGTGCTTGTGTGCCATCAAGCCGAACTCCAGAACTGCACACAAAGAAAAACTTCAGTAAGTTGCATTTAGATGAAAAACAGTGCTACCAGTCTTCTTAAAATCCTTCTATGTTATGGTTGGGGTTTTTTTTCACCTGAGGTGACATGCAGCAGTAGCACGTGACAGAGTCAACATGTGTAATTTATCTCCACAGACTTTTATCAACACTTAAATGCATTCAATTGTGTGCCTGTGCAACAGCTCAGTGTGAGCTGGTTATTCCCAAGCTGACAGACAAAGGTACGCGATCTTTTGGACGTCATATGGAAAGATGCACACAGAAAAAAGTTAATGGTCTTGTCAAGGTAATGGCCAATTTCTTCTTGCTTCCTAACATACAACTAAATACTCTTGTCTTAATATCATAACAGCAAACAACCCATGCTGTTCTTGGTTTATATGCTTTCAGTTTGTCATACTTCACTGTACTCTGAGCATGCTGCCATTTTTTTATTGAAAACTTCACCAACTAAAAAAATACTAGCTAGATTCACTATGATATTGACGGGTAACCACAAAGACAGAAACTATGTCTTTGTCTCAAGTTTGAAAGTCTTTCTGTAAAAATACTTGTAACTTCATAGTCTCCTAAGATCTTTTTTTTACATAAATTAACCAGTGCACAGAAACAATGGTTCTAACGTCTCACAGCTTGCATTGCTTCAGACCATAATAAAAACACCTAATTTTGTCACCACTGAAATAAAACCACTCATTTCAAAGTTGCATCTGAAAAAGGCACCATTTATATCCAGATACCTGGTCTGAGCACTTGGTACTTCATTGGAACTTGGATTAGAGCTGAAGAACCTAAGATAAGAGTTTGACAGTCAGTTTACTTCTCATTTGCTTTTATTAAGTACTTAGTGGATATTTGAAACATATTACAGAATTGAACAGTTATCTTCATTCTGCAGTTCAATATAAGCTCAGTGTTGACAGTTTTCTTTTTTTAACTTCAGTGCTCTAAGTCTCGCATTCCACTCCCCTTTTCCATCAACACAAAATACCAAACACACAAATGTTACAGAAACCAAAATATTCAATGCTTATTTGATTTTAAAGTTCTTTTCATATTGGATACTTATTTTCATTATTTTAACTATTCAGTATCATGTTCAACAATCAATCTATATTCCACATATCCAACGAAAGCTTCTGGTCTAAACATTCAGAGCCTAATTACAGTCCCAGACAAAATTAACATAGTTATTAAACTACATCCTCTTTTACAAAGGGGTGTGTATCTATTCCTAGCCACTTAGCACTTCAAAGTGAATGTTAAGGTGTGCACTTACACTCCTGTTGGAATTTTTCCCTTGCCCCTCTCTCCCTCAAATCCATACTCACAAACCACTGTGCTTTAATGAAGTCAATATTTTGTAAGTCACAACAATCAAGATTAAAATAAGGTGATTTATTAATACTCATTTGATGGAAAAAGTGGAAGTTAAATTATTAGTTATTTGTACATGTAATTCATGATTTTGAAGTAAAAACAACTCTTCTACAGTCATAGCAAACACAACATTTTGCATACATATTTTTTTTCCTCTTTCTGCATAAGACAGGGAATTAAGAGATAGGTATCAAAGCTGGAAATCAAATAAAATCAAGGCTACAAACATTTTGCAAACAACTCCCCAGTATAAACATAAGGAAGGGGTATGGGAAAGCATATGTCCCTTGATTCCTTAAAATAAATTATGCATATATTTCATTTAAAAGCTTCAAAGTATCAAGAAGATATTTATCCAGAGGGTAGCAAGAAGATCCCCAGGCATTTTGCAAGTACAACAATTACTTAACAACAGAATTGTTCAATTAGTGTCTGAAGCTGAAGTTAAGATTCTGGGTGCAGCATGTGCAGACAACATGGCCAAATGCAATATGATATGAATAGGCATATGTGAAAAAACCTTTTATTTTGTTTACTTCTAGTAACAAAGTGAATTTACAGAGAATTGCACCAGAAGCAGCTCTCAGCATGTTCTGCCTTAACACGGTTAGAATTTACCAATATGGTCAAGCTAAAAATCAAGTCATAGCTGCTGCTATCACCAATAGGAGCAGATTGGGGGACTGAACGTTTTTATTAAATTAAATTACATTTAATTAATTTAATTAAATTTTTATTTTATTTTTTATTTATTTAATTAAAGTGAAGAAAATGCATTAAGTAAAGACCATTGCTGCCCACAGATTCTTAACAAAGCAGTTTTGATGTTGAAGACTCTCCCATTCAGCAACAGAAGGTTTTTCCAAGCTAACATTTAATTCACACTTACTAACCACATGGCTTTGTAATGTTATCAATAATATATTTCTTAAGCTTCTCAAACCCAAACCAAAACAGTATTTTCTCTAAAGCATACCAGACTGATCAATAAGTTGAAAATCAGCTGGCTTGCTAGGCTCAAAGGGAAACAATCAACAAATCAGTCTCCTGGTGACAACTACACAGCAGAATCACCCAAAGAGCAAATTCCAGGGCCCATAATGATGCATCCCCAACCAGGTTAGTTACTGTTGGTGGCATTCATAAAACACCCTCAGACAATTCACAGGCAACAGTAATTTAGGGGATACAACTGATGCCACAACTTCAGCTGAGTGAGACCTTGGGAACACTGAAGATACTGCACAGGCAGCTCATTGCAGAATATCTTATCCCCCATTATCTGGGACTTGTAAGAATTACTATCACCCCTATTCAGTTCAAGGGAGATGTAGAGAAAGCAGAGGGGGCCCAGCAAAATGGCTACCACAACAATCCGGAGCAAATAAATTTATGAGAACAGGTTTGTGAGCTGGACTTCTTTAGACTGGTGGAGACAAAAAGGAGATATAATAACATGGATACCTGAACAGCAGCTGCAAAATGTGTCAAAAGCATTAAAAAATAATTTAAAGTAGCAGCCAGAAATAGTTGCTTCAGGTGCAAAGATTAGATACTAGGATAAAATTCCTCTTTGAACAGAGGAACAAGTACAGACTGATTAACACAGGTAGCAGACTCTCTGCCTGTGAAGATGTTCAAGGATTCAGCAAGCAAGTGATGATCCAGCACTGGCTGTAGCCCTGCTTCAATCAGGAAGTTAGGAAATCACCTAATCAGTCTCAGGAAATCTCTTCCACCTGATTATTTTATTTAGTAAGAACTATTTTCCAAATACTAGCTATGTACACGAACAAACAAAAAACCCAACAAAAACAACTCCCTGAAAATCCCCTTCCTTTCAATATTCAATTACAGAGTGCTGAACATACAAAAGGTGGCCAACAAAGAAACATCTGTATATGTATTTGTAATGCATGCCCATTCCTAACGACTGCCATAAATGTAACAGCCGTGTTTCAAAACAAAAGGGCAGTTTCAGACACTGGCAATTCAGCTACTCAGCAGCAACAAGGATGTCCCAAGCTCAGTACCACACATTCCCTTTTCAGTACAAAAGGGAAGTGCACGAAGACGCCAGATTCCACCACATCGAGGAACTCCCCAAGAGAAAAGCAGTAAGGGTGTTGAAATAGTGTTCCATCTCATACTTCTATTATTAAGGCTTCTGAAACATTTTTTCTTCTAGTCTGTAAGTCAGAATAGAACTTCCAGGATTTTCCTTTGAAGACTCAGCAGTAGTTGTACACCCAAACCCCTTATCCATCTTTAACATACAGTGAGCATGGAGGGACATGTTAAAACATATCAGTTTCTTAAAATATTAAGCTGAAATGCTGATCGGGATTCTGGTAAGGTTATCACTGGTGAACACAAGGCAGAATCCACCACATTTGTGCCTTCAGTGGAGGAAGAAATTGTCATCACTGCTGTTTAATAACTGCAGCTTATCTTCAGACTGGTTTCCTCTCCTTGACTCCAAGTTTTACAGAATAACCATAATGAAGCTTTCTTTATTCAAGGTGCAATTTACAGGTTTTAAGTTGAAGGATATAGATGCAGATTAGTAGATCCAGCAGCTAAGAAGATACAGCATCCCTTATTACACTTTTCATTTGCATTGCTGTAATAGCACGACAAGCTACCTCTGCATCATACCGTAATGCAAGAAAAATTCCACAGGCTATAAAAAAAAAAACAATTAATCAATCCACTCCTCTGTGCCATATTCATTTCACCAATAAAGCTAGGCAGCCTATAAAGGGATTTAACAGGGCTCATACTCTGTAAACCACTTCATTTTGCTACTGCCCAGTAAATGTTTGCCCATGTGTATATTGGCATTGCCCCATCATTTAGTGCCTCTTGCTCAAAGCAAAAAGCTTTCAAAATTTTCTATTTTGGCCAGTAGACCCCAAGGAAAAAAAAAAAAAGCCACGTTCATTCCCCTCCATGCCTTATCCCTGAACACATGAGCAACTGCCTTTAAAAAACGCTGAAAGAAGTATTCCATCTGTCCAATTACATGACTGTACAAAGAATCACATAATTGAAATTTATGTACTCAGGTGTGCTTTGACTTAACATTCTTAGTAAAGTTGCTGAACTTCAGCATCTTCTATTTCCACATCTTCCATTATGTTGCTTTTATCTGAACTGAAGAGGGGGAAAAAAAAACCCAACCAAAACAATCCAAGATATCCAATTCTGTCATTAAAATAAAAATAGTTGTGGATAGTTTTGCCATATGGAAACTCACACTGTAATGTGATGAAGAAAGTCACCTTTGTTACAGGAAGTGGCACACCTCCAAAAACAAACATCTGGAATCAGATACATTTCCTCACTTAATTGACTTTGAAGTCAACGTGGCTGCACAGTCACACAGGCTACATACACTCACCATTTCCAGATTATGAAGTGACTTCTGGTGGGCTCAGAAAGGATACATGGCATAAAATTTAGAAACACTCAGAATCCAAATACTTTGTGTTTTTAAATTTTGGTTTATAAATGGCAGGTGTTCTCCCTACTGACAAAAGAACTTTTATTAATTCTGCAGCAAGGAAGAAAATGCAAATGTTGGTGTAAAACATTCTAAATATGTCAAGCCTCATTCTCTGAAGTACCTTTTTAGACAGTGTACATTTCAGATACTGGTCAGGTATCATCCTGAATTATTTCCAAAAAAACTCATCCTTCACTTTCACAACATTTTTTTCCTGGTTCTTTGAACTCCAGCTCTGTGAACATGCTGTCACATTTCAATCTCACAGGAACATTTGATAGCATGAACATTAGAAGACTGCAGATCCAGCAACAATAACAAAACTATCTCATTAATTTATATCCTGAAATAAAATTAGAGGCATGCATCTAATTTACATAGTGCACCCAATTTAAGAATATCCATACTTTCCATGCTCATTCACAAAACTTTACTACTGAATTTAGTAATTTTTGTTCATGCTTACCTCATAGGTCTACAAACAGTAAAAAAAAAAAAAACAGCTATTTAAAATGAAAAAAAAAAAAAGATAGACAAATCCATAATTATTCTTTTGTATCAGTAACAGAGCACAATGAATTTACTGGATCTGCCTGACCTTGAAGGAGAATTATTTATATAATTGGTAATATGTCAATCGGAGAGTTCAAGCAATTCTACATATATATTGACTATATAATTCTGCATTTTAGTTCCCAACATCTCTGAAAAGTTACTTAAGAAAAAAGCGTTTCTAGTTGTAAAAAAAAAACCCAAAACAACACAACTGAAACATACAAATAAATTTCATCAGACCAAATTTCAGCCTCTTTGGATAAATAAACCCTACCAGTGGCTTGCAAATTGACCTTCCACATCGTGATCTTCAGTGAAGCAGAATGCAATAGGTAAAGTAGAATAAAGGAGACATCAGCAGTATTAATAATAATTTTTTATTATAAGTTTCTGATAATTTCAAAATTATTCCTGAGGCAGAGAACTTTCTGCATAAAAGCATTATCTTGCAATGCTTCTGACATGTGGTACCCTGTGATGTTGAGACTCCTCCAGAAGTCACAACTAACTTGCTTACCAAAGCTTCTAAATTCTTCACTTTAATAATCAGATATTTTGACTTCTTATTGTGCAGAACACATCCCAGCTGAAGATTCCAAGTCATGACATTTCCAAAGATACAGTACTTGTAGCATGCACACATTCGTAACACATGGATTAATTCTTAATTCTCCATGGAACACGGAGACTGTAGTACATAGAGCACTGTTATCTACAGCCATAGATCTTTGCAACAGGCTCCTGCACTGCACCACTCTTTTCACAGCCTTGCTGACACAACTTCTGGCCTCTTATTCACGTCACGCTTTCTGCCACATGCATCCCATACATTATTCCTCCAAAACCAGATTTTATGATTTCGAATACTTAATGAGTATTACTTTTAATGATCATTTCTGACATGAAATTCAAAGAAATCTGTAGAAAGTGTCTTTTACTAAAAGCCTTTAACCAGAGCCACACAAATCTGTTCTTGTTGCTGAGATGAAAATACCATTTTGTAGCACTTGAATCCACTGGACTTTGAGAAGACTTGAAACTTTTCACAACTCTTCAAATATTGTCAGGGAGCTCTGTTACAACACAGCAGTCTCGACTGCTGAGGCAAAATCTCATAACTGTTCTCACACTTGAATGACATGTCTTGCACTAATTCTGCCATCAGCACAAAACACAGAGTAGCTAATGAAGCCCAGTTGCTTAGGAAAGGGCCCCTGACCAGCATTTTCCCAGATCTTCCTTGTGTGTTGCTTCTTCAGGGTGCAGTAAGTGGTGAGCTCAGCCTTCAGCACTTCCTTCAGTACAGGACTGACACCATGACTCTTCCCAGTGCAGATGTGTATTTTCAGGCACCTCTGATCAACTTGGTTCAAAAAGGCTGAGAGGTTCAAAAGACACTGGGGAGCAGATGATAAAGGTGAAATGTAAGCCTTGTTTCTTGGGAGAACAGGCTAAGAAGATAAAGCAGAAGTGAAAGGCTTGTTTCTTGTGTGACTGACTATAACCATTTTGGTTTTTAATCAGCATTCCCTCATCTTCCCTCATGCTTATGCCTCTGCTTCCTTATGTCATCATAAGTAGCTTTACAACAAGATTTTCATTTCCACTGGGAGCTAGGTATACACCACATTTCCAAACTTTCACCACAACTCCTACTTTCATTGACATATGACAGTCTGGATTCACATTCTCAGTTTCTTGGGGAAAAGATACCCCAACAACTGAATTCAGCTTGAATACATCTTTGCTCCTCCAAGTCCACGACAACAAAGAGAGCCAGAACATTCCCATGATGCTGCCAAGTGGCTTCAGCACTCAGAGAGCTGCATCTGCAACACTGCTGTGTTAGCCTGTGATTTAGCTTCTTAGCATTCTGTCTGAAGCTCAGCAGTGAGTGCATCAAGCTGACAGACAAGCGGGAGATAGTTTAGCCTGAGAAGGTGAGAAACTGAAACACGGACTATACATCCCTCCACTAGACAGATATAGAAATATTTACATGTGAAAAGGCATAAGTAAGGTTTCAAACTCTAAAACAATTCTTTGCTCAGCAGTTCACTAGACAAATCTCAGAAGAATGTTCAGTATATAAAGAGAAACACAGACACATATAAATCGGCAAATGCAAATACCTGAACTATTAGAAAAGCAACAGAACAGTAAATTCCCAAGCAATATCTATCCTAGGAGGCTGGAAGAAAAAAGTATTATACTTACAATAGAGAGTCCTGCGTCTCAGGGCTTTCTCTTGCTTTAATTATGAAGATGCAAGTCATCCCAAAATAGAATAAGAAAAATAAATTAATGTGCTGCATCAAAAAGGAAAAACCAGCACTTCCACAGAAGCCTTTGCAGATGAATTGCATTACAGGCCAAAGTTCCCACTGTCAAACAGGAAAAATTAGAGCCTTTATGATTGTCCGCAAAAGCTGGAAGTACTGACAGAGCTGTACTTACACTTAACACAAGGTTACTTTCAAGAAAGCCCTGTTATTTAGTGAAGTTTTAAAGGATGATTATGGCTTGAAACACAATTGAAAGATGCCAGGAAAACCTAAAGTATGATTACAGCTCCTAAGCTTTCAGAAGGTGCAGCTCCAACAACCAAAAAAAAAAAATCTTACCCCAAAAGGAAAAACTAAATAAAAGCAGCTCCCCCACCATTTAAAATGAATTTGGTTAAACCTTAAGGCTAGCCAAATCTCAGGGAAGATCATTCATATCAAGAAGAACAGGAAAAGTGTCTTTCATTGGCTGAATCCAGAACAGATGACTGCTTTTTGGCAGAATCTAAAGAAAAGGGGAACTTAAATTTCAATTTAAAAGCTAAAGCAATCCTGACTCATTTTGACAATTTTCTGGCAAGTAAACACAAACTTGTCATTTACAAGAATGGAACAATTAGTGTGATCATTCTACCACAGCAGCAGCTGTCTGTCCAGAGCAGTCCATGGAGTTAAGTGCTGTATTTCCCATATTCAGTGGCATGGAAGAGATGCTGGACATGGGTGTGGCAATTCAACAGGAAGTAAGACTTATACAATTGTTAGCTGTCTGAGAAGCCAAGTAGCTGTACTTGCATGGTAGTTATAAAATAAGGAAGTTACCCAAGTCCTGGTACTGTCACAGGCAGTATATGATTTTGTATAAATTCAGCAGGATTTCATAAGCTTAGAAATACAGACACAGTGTTCTTCATAGTTATGCTGTTCCAAGTGCTTTTGTTACTCATTCTCCAGTTTTACAACAAACAGCTGCTAATGCCATGTTTTTCAGACAAGCACAGCAAACATTAGCAATTTTGAGCTGTTGCTCAAAGAGAATTTCCTCCTGACAATTTTCAGACAATCATCTCTGACTGCACCTGATTTACTGATTTTGTTCATATCAGAAATGCAGTTTCACAACTGAAGCTAAAGGGTCCATTTTACTCGTGATCCCTGCTACTAGATCAGGAATTAAGATTCTCACACATTAGGTAAGAAACTTATTCTCTGTTCTGGTTCAGGGATAGCAACAGCTGTTTTTGAGCTCAGACTGAAAAGTTAGAGTAACTTTTGGCAAAGTGTCTAACTTTGAGAAGCCAAAACTCAAAAACTACTGGTTTTAAGGGTTCAAACCTTCCATGCACAAGGTAGTTTGTATGAGCTACTACATAAAGTAGTGCCCACAAAACTGAAGTTCACAAATTATTTAACAGAACAATTTCAAGTGCATAGTTAAGTATTGTATGAACATAATTTAGTTTTTCTTAAACATATACAATCTTTAAATATATCATATATACAAGGATATACATGGAAATTCTACTTATTTTAATTCTTGAAGCTCATAATAAGCAAATCAAGTTTTGGGGTTTCGTTTGTCTTCAGTTTGGTTTTTCCCCTCAAAAGAAATCTCCATAATTAAAGTTTCTCTGGATCATGAAGATATGCTGCAGAACACAACAACATGCTTTTTGGGACCAAATATAAACAATGCAACAGCAAAGTAATTTCCCTGTAACTAGCTACGTTAGCATTCCAAGTATCAACACAAATATGTATGACTGAAATGTTTAAACAGCAATGGTTGATTTTACTGACACAAAAAGGACAGAAAAGTTGCCTGCACATCAGGTATTTCAAACACAGGTTCTGATGCACAACAATCAGGGGTAAGACACAGAAGAAATGAGAACACTGAAATAATGAAGACAAAGGCTAACATCTCTCTTCACAGATTTGAACATTCCTTGTTCCAAATGAGCCTGTAGGGTCTTGAAAACAGAATTTTCTCCTTCTGGGACATGGCAGGCATTTTTACCTATCTAACTCCAGACTTGAAGGGAGGGCAAGGAAACTTGAATTGTTGATAGAACCAGAACAATCTGCAGCTGTGTTCCAAACACAGTTCACAAAATAGGCAATTTCTTCTGCGGATGCCATACCTGCAAAAGGCTGATCAAAACACATGGAAAAGAGAGGTTCCACTCTAGGATTTCCCTAGCAAACTGAGCTATAAAACTAATGCATATTTACAAAAACAGAATAAATTATATAATATACCACCATATCACAGGTACATACACTGCAGGTGTATTTTATTTGGAGACTCTTGTCCCAAAAAACCTAGATATTTCCTAAGCTGTGGAAAAAAAATAAAAAAACCAAAAAGGCCAAACAAACCCATCTTTCATACAGGCTTGGTTAAATTAAAAGCATTAGTAAACGTATATAAATGTTTTCTAAGCATTTTACTATAATGGCTAAAACTAAAATTCAACTGTTTTTCAAAGTACCCAATACCATCCAACTCAAATTTTCAGAGCCAAGAATTATACACATATCTATGAATATTTTGGCTAATTCACTTTCTACAAGTCCCCATCCCGTTAATGCCTGTTGTGCAATGAAGCCACAAAACCCCATCATGATGCTACTATACACAGCATAATGCACAGCACCCAATGCACAAGATACACACAAGATCACTTGTACTGTGATCATCCCAGCCACACAATCTTTTGGTCATCAGCACCTGTTTGACAAGGGTCTGGCCTTTTAAACTAACAACACTAGACAAAATTAGACATAAAACAAAGGTATGTAGAAACAACCTAAATAAATACCTTATGCACCTATTCAAAACCCAGAATAACCAAACTACCCAGGTAGAAAAAAAAGATAAAATAGCCATGTATATGGAAGGTTAACTGAAGTATTCCTACAAATCTGTCAGATAGCCAAGCTTTACTACTGCAGCTATTCAAAATAACACATTTTGCTTTGAATAGCTATAAGAAACACAGGCCAATGAAATTAAAATAATTTAATATACGTAGCACGCGTTTACATTTGTTTCTTTAAGTTTCTTAATGACCATCCTTCTGATGAACAGCTTTTTCTTGCATTTTTGATACACCTAGTGGCAGACAAGCACAGAGTATCTCTTCAACAATGCCATTTTAAAAACAAATGGGCAACTGATAGAAAAAAGGCAATCTGACTGAAGTCATAAAAAATGGCTGATGGATTGGTCAGGCTAGTACTGTGGTTTAGGAGAAGAACTACTGCCTTCTTTTCATTTTGTTGTGTTGTCAGGACATCCTTTGGAATTATTTTGAAAAGAAACTCCTCCAGTAAGGACCAAACTAAGAGCTATTCACTATCTACACCTACCCTGCATTAGAAAGAAACATAGGCTCAGGACTTTTATAGTTACTCCAAATCTAGTGGTATAAAACCCTCAATCTATGAGCTCTCATTTTTTTCCACCAAAGCACACGATAAATTTCATAATTTAAAGGAAGAAATTGGAGATAACTGAAAAGAATGATGATGTGAGCTTGGAGAGGTACTCCTACAGCAATGCAGCTGTGTGACTGACCACAACTCCACACATAACAAAAATCCAGTTTTCAACCTGTCCTACTCTTGTTCACTTTCAGCTCAAAGACTTCACTGACAAGAAACTGAGAGATTTAGCCCAGCAAACATCCAAGTATGAAAGAGAAGGAAAACTATATGCAGATTTTCTAAGAAAATAAATGCTGTGTTTTCTACTTTTTAAGGGAAAATCAGCAATAACTAGATTGCTAAAGTTAGCTAAGAAAAAAAAAGAAACAACAAAAGCAAAGGAATTCTTTGCATCAGCAGGAACATTTGATAGGACATAAAAAATACAACTGTACAATTCTACTCGATCAAGGGGGACCAAGAAGACTCATTCCTGTGAGGAAAAAATAGGGACTGGACAAAGTAGAGCCACTGACTCAAGTAAGAATCAACGCTATTAAAGTGATCAGCAAACAGGTAACAGAATACTATTAAATCTGTCTCAACAGCAAAGAGATGGGGAGATGCCCTTCAAAAAAAAAAAAAGAAGGCACCCCATGAGAAAGGCAGTTTAGCTGTTAGTCACTAATGTTGCAGGAAGAATAAAGTGTCATTACATTAACAAAACATCAGAGCACGCTCTTCAATGCCACATCAACACAATCTGATGGCACCAAAGGAGTATGGACAACTGAGTTATGCCTCACCTTTACAGACTGAGAATGTGGTGGAATTGTAAACAGTCATCAGCCAATCAACTCAGCATTTGTAAAGGCCTCATCTCTTAAGTACACCCTCATAAGACGGTGCCTAATTATTTAATGCCTTTGCTTGTTTTGTGCTTAAACCAGGGAGCAGCTATTTTGATGCTTCAGACCAACACCAATGTCAGTCTTGATAGTAAAGTCTATGTAACTCCTTCAGGAAATCAAAACTGATGTTACTATCAAAGTAAAGGGTAAACTCATTTCATCTAAAGTACAGGTGAGTTATGTAGACTTGGAAGACAGAACGGTATTTTTACCAACTATATCTGAAAATAGAAAGTTGAATTCTTTCACCACTTGTGGCTCTCATGTCATTCAAATGTTAATTTCACAGTTAGCACACATTTACCTTTAAGTGCGGCTGATATTTCAAGTTACATGCTGCACAAAGCAGAGTTGAGAGATTCCCACCTCATCTTTTTCTTGGTATATTTCAAGCAAGTTACTGTTACAAATCTACATGTTTTATTACAAATCAGTTAGATAAGCACTTGAAGCTGTGTGAAATCAAGTACTGAACTTGCAAGAGTCCTGGATTTAAGATTAAATCTGCATATATATTTAATATGGGAAAAGTTTACCTTCCTATGCTTTGCACCACGGTAGTGGGACTGAAGACTTATAGCGCACATGCAGTAAATGTTACAAACCTGAAAGAGAAAAATAGAAAGCACATCTTCACTTATGCTACGAATATTCTGCCGATGTTGAATTATAAATATGGAATACATCCGTTCCTACAGTGTAATCGTGTCATTCTCAAGGTCTTCTTTGGCTCAAACAGTACAGTTTGCATGAATTTTAGGAAAACAGCTTACCACTAAAATGTCCAGAAATAGTACACAAACCTGTTCAAACAATACTTAAACACATGTTTAAATAAATCAGGTGGTAAGAAGTTTTTACGAGCCTCCCCCTTCTCTGCTACCAGTACTTTCTAAATTCTAAAGTCCTCCAAGCTGGAAAGCCAGAAAAAAGGGATGGTCGTGCAGAAACTAGAAAGGAACAGAGGCAAAATTACGCTCTAAAAAAACTGCAGCCCCGTTCATTGTTCATTCACAGCTACGTTAAAGGGATACGAAAAACAATGGAGGAAGACACGTGCATTTCATTAAGATCCACAGACACGCATATACCATTGCAATAATTAACAGAAGGCAATACAGATGTACAAATATTTCTTACTATCTTTAAAAAAGGCAACGACTAATGCATGCTAATATTGTCTGTTTCCTTTACGTACTGTCGCAGAACTTGAATGAGCCAGAAAAACATCCAGCGCTACACAAACACTACAGGACTGACGAATCTAACGCGTTCTGACCCGGAGTTGCAGCTTTTAGAGATGAATGAGCCTTTGCGGCCGCCTGTCAGAAACACCCAGCAGAGACTGGGAAGGCTGCACTGAGAACTATCCCCCGCACGCCTGACTGCTCAGGAACGGCCTGAATTCACCGAAGCCGGCTCTCCCAGGGACCGGCCGCGTTATTCCCGGGCCAGGTCTGCCCGCCGCGCCCGGGAGCAGAGTGGCTCCAGTGCCCGCACACCTTCCAGAGCTGAACACCCACCGCACACACCCACTCACTTCGCAGTAAAAGTGCTTTTTCTCCGGCTCCGCTTTGCCATTTTCTGCCTTATCTTCCTCAGGCACGGCGCTCATCCTGCACGGCTGAGGACGGGGAGAAAAAGTAAAAAGAACAACAACAAAAAAAAATAAACCCAATTCTTGTTTACACGGGGCTTTACGGCGGACGGGCTGGGTTATTTTTTGCTATTTAAGCGCTATTGTTTTATTCTGCGGACCAAGCCACATCTTCCACCGCCGGCGCAGCCGCAAAGCATCCGGGAGCTCCCGCCCCCCTCGCCCCCCACGGCGCTCGTCACTTCCGTCTGCGCCAGGCCACGCCCCCAGGCCGGTGACCATTGGCGGGCAGCCTCTCGTCTGCGCCAATGGGGAGCCGGCGTGGCGCCGCGCGCCCGGCAGCAGGCCACGCCCCCCGGCCCAGGCCACGCCCCCGGACCCGGCCCGGCTCGGAAGGAGTTCGGGTGCGCGTGCTGGGACCTGTCCGGGAATGGTGGGCCCCGTTGACGCCAAGGGAGGCTACTGTAACCAGTTCAGAGCAGGGTGGGTGCCTGGAGGGATTCAGGGTGGCTGCCGGGACCAGGTCACGCTGGGGGTGGGTACTGGGGCCTATCCAGAGCAGAGGCTGTGAGGGGCCAGGGTGGGCAGATGCTGTCACAAGTTCCGAGGGGATGCCGGAGCCAGGTGAGGCCAGGGAGTGCTGGGCCCACTGCAAGGGGATTACTGGGCCCATCAAGGGAAGGGGCAAGAAACGCAAACAGTACCAGCTTTAATTTAAATGCAAACATTTTATTTTAAAATGTCTCAACTTTACGCTTCTGCCTGGTAATAAATGTAAAATATAATTTAAGAAGTATGCTTAAAAGTTCCTTCTAAAAGCAGGCTGAGGAGACAGTACAAAACACAACAGAAAAGTGCACCGGGTTTAAACAACATGCCAGAACATCAAATCCACAGGTCGCTGCCTGGTTTGAACCAGTCACAATATCTTTTACAGGTATATTAGTGATACACCATGACACCTATGATACTCCTATGCACGAAGCAGCACAGCCAGAGGTGCTGGTTTGGTTACACATTACCAAAGGTGATCCCACAGGATTCCCTGGGTTGGCTTCCCTGGGGCTGGAGCTGTACCTGTCAGCTGCTTCATCTCCCCAGATGGGCAGCACCTGTGCCTCAGTCACATGCCCCAGTGTAGGCATTACCTGCATCGTGTAGTACATTTTCAAATAGTGCTGGGGTGGTTGCAGTGTTCTCTCCAGGAATACACCCTCCCCAAAAAAGTTTTGGGGAATCGTGGAGTGCCAGATAGACCAAAACTGTCAGTAGAACTCCATGTTTGATTACTCCACGTAGGATTAATTTTATTCATAGACCATAGAATGGTTTGTGTTGGAAGGGACCTTAAAGATTATCCAGTTCCAGTCCCCCTGCCGTGAGCAGGGACACTTTCAACTAAACCAGATTGCTAAGAATTACTCTTGTCTTCCACTGTGTTCTTCAGGAGAAGCAGAAATGGCACTTACTGAATTGTAAGTGGGTTGTAATGGCAGATTATACCTCTTTGGTGAGGATGTTATTGGTAACTGGACATTTCTGTAAGAGTCACTCTTTACATGGAGTCACATTAAAATGCTTGATCATTATTTGCGGTTCTAATCCCAAATTCTAAAATGGACTGATTGAAAACACCGCGCTGTACATGTTATGTAATGCTTCCATACCCTTCTTAATTAAAAAAAAAATTAAAATTGCAAATTAAAAGTGCAGTTGCACAGTGAAACAATAATCCCATGTAGAAAAAAAATGAAAGAAGCAAAAAAGGAGAAAATTAGTTCCTTGGTTTTTTGAAAGAGAGAGCTTATCTAAAGAAAAAAGGATTTGCTGCACTAAACTGTTGGTGGTAGCTGGAGGTTTTGTGGCAGTACAGACTCCTGAAGAGAGGATGTTTCACCATCAGAGTGACCTTTTTTCTGGTTTTGGGGATACAGCTGTTATTAATGAGTACCTCCATCTTATTAAAGAGGGGGGAGAAATGAGGGATTGCACTTCTACCTAACACTGTACTTTTGGCAAAACTTTTGAAGTATGTCTAAAGTGGAAATAAAGCTACAGTCACAGAAAACAGAAAGGATGGAGACCAAAATGTACCATCCTAAGCAATCAAAAAGGTGGAAAAGCTAGAGGAGGAAAAGGGAATTGCCCTTAAGGAAGAAAGTGTTCTTTGGTTTTGTTAAGAAGGATTTCACAGGGCAGAGGGTGTGAGGAAGAACCCTTTCAGAAGAGGGAAGTTTCTTGACTGTGCAGAGGAAGAATCTTCTTAGCTATGGTGAGAGTAGAAACAAAAAATACTGTTAATGAGAACTGGAATAACTTTTGCCTTTTTGAAGTTCTATCTAAAAAGACAAAATATAAAAAAATAAGAAAACCTAACAACTGTTGATGCTTGCCTCTCCTTTCACATTCTAAATCAACATAGGGAGGATACACATGATCCAAAACCCTAAAAAAAAAGGAAGTACAATAAAGAGGTTCAGGAGAGAGAGCTCACACCTTCCTGTGGTGCAAAATGAGGAGCTCTAGACCAGAATTTCACCTGATTTTTTTTGACATGTCTTTTAATTGCTGAAATACAATTAATAAGACTAGCCAACCTGCTCATGTTCTTTCTATTGCCTTCTGCCACATCTTTGTTTACAGTCATTCTACCAGTACAAATATGAAACTGGGGCTGTCCCTAGAGCATCAAGGAAATCTTGAAAAGCTTTGGACTGCATAGTTAGGGTATTAGCTGCACAATTACCAGCAGCAAGAGAGTTAATGAACATGCTGAATTTGCCACAGTTTGGAAAACTAACCCCAGGAAAGAAGAAAAAAAAAGATGTGATTTCAGACCACAGATTTTTTTCTGTGGATGAAGAATTAATACTGTAGTCACAAAATAATTACACCTTGTTGGCATTATTTGTTTTCTCTTCCCAAAATTTGTATCAACTTTTTTTTTTTTTTTACTTTCCTTCCAAACTACCACTCAAAGAACATCTTTGCCTAAGCACAAGCAAGTGCTTGGATCCCCAGACGTTTGGGTTGATTTTTTTAAAAGGACTTTTTATATTTAGAATATGTTTCAGCCTGTCGCTCATGACTTTGTTCAGAGGCATCTCTGATAGCACAATAGGGAATTGCATTCATAGTGACAAGAACACACCAGATGTCCCTGAAACATGACAAATTTTGTCATGGTGGTAGTGCCTATGAACATAAGCAGCCCTCATGTATGAATCTCCCTCAGGTGGATAAAAGCCTTGTGGCTACATCCTGAGTGGGGCCACCTGCACAATCTCTTGCTCTCTACATATTACAGCACCTGTTTCAGTTGTGAAACACAGTTTCTCATAGGGCTTGGCAAGATTTAAAAGAAGAAAATGCAAGGAAAGGAACTCCTGTTCTAGCGAGAAACTTTCTACAACCTAGTTAGGTTTAGGATTTTTGTCTCAGTATAATAAGAAAAATATTTCCATTTTAATGTTTAAGAGTGTAGAGTCAAAGAGAAAACAAGCAGAGAGAGAAGACAAGAAAAAATAGAAGGTGTCTACACCCCTGTCATTCTGCAGCTGGTTTTCTTGGTTAAGTTACACTGAAATGAAAGAAAATAAGTATGTTACTTTTTTTTTACCACTACCTACGGCAACATATGTATTCATATATAGGGGAAATTATGGCTTTTAACCATTTTAATTAAAACTTAACACCTTGTTATGACAAAATAATGGATTTCCTGAAATAACTACAGTGGATGAGACTATTAGGTGTCTTATTTAAGTTCCAGAATGGCTTCAACAGAAAGAGTTAAGAAAAGCTTCTAGGCAGCAGAAATGGAACTTATCCCACAGAATATTCCTTGCCTCAGGCTTGTTGCCTCTTAAGTATTTTAAGCACTAGGAATTTCCAGAAGAATTGCACATGCCAATCTCAATACCTTATCAAAGGATCAGCACCCAAAGTCTTACTGAACTGACTTAGGCTCAAATGTCCTTCCCTATACTATCCAGAGCAGACTCAGATGTAAGAACTTTAAGAATACATGACTGTTCCAATAAAGGGTGGATAAACCATAAACTTAAACTTTGCATTAATATGTTACAATCAAAGAGTAGGAAGTTAATCTTTCCTACGGTGAATTTAGGTATAGTCCCTTAATCTTTCACTTCCCTTGTTAAATCTCCAAACCCAGGATAACTGAAACAAGCTTAGCACTTACACAGTGCTGCCTTCACTCAGAACTTTTGAAACAAAGCTTTACTTTGGTATCCAAAGACTTTAAAGTCAATGCAAATTATTTATAGTGTTACCCACGGTCGAGGTCTGCCCCAGTTTCAGTCACTATATAAGTGCAGGAAAATCTACTCTTTTTGCTGTTCAAGCTTACCCCTAGCTCAAATCATGTTGTTTCTCAGTAAAAGTTGTTTCTCAGTAAAAGTACTGAGTACGGTGTTGGACTAGCATTTTTATGGTGCTCAACAGCTGTGCACTGGCAGCTGAAATCAGGTCACATTCTCAGTAAAGGCCTCCATCAGCAGCTTTAGCACTGATAATATTCTGATAATATTCTCTACTCTTTGTGGTCCAAGTAACATCCCAGGGGAAGACACCTTCTTACAGCTTTTAGAACTGCTCACCTTCCATACCAAAGTGTGCCCTCCCCAAAGATCAGGGAATTCATGAGTCCATTCTGTCTCAGGCTCTGGAGGGTTTATGGCTGAGGACGTTTGAATGCTATTATCAGTCAGGCATTTCTTTCAGCCTGAATGCTCCAAGCTCCTATTAGGCAACCATTTGACTAGACATTTCTTCTACAAGAATAATTTTTTATTGTTGCTACAATAAATGCATTGGGAGGCTCCTAAAGTAGACTTTAAGGGCTATGCTGAAGGGATACAAATACCAGTTCATTAAGGCTAAAAGCTGACCACCAGTGATTGAAAATATCTTAAACCCTACTTCTCAGTGCTTGTTTTTAGAATAATGCCAAAGCAGCAGCAATCACTAAGAAAATGAAACCATTTTAAAGAACTGCTCTGTCTTTCATCCTGTTTACTGGTCAGTGCCAGGAGGTCATTAATGTCTGCATACAAAAACGGTTTATAAGATTAAATCAGTGGTAATTTAATAGGGTACAATAAAATGTCCGATTTCGGTCCCAACTCAATCCAGGGCACATCTCACGGGGAGAGGATAAAGGCCTTAAACACAAATGGCAAGAGACTATTTTAAGCATTTATTTCCTCTGTTCTTTCCAAGTACTTAGAAGGAACTGGTCTTTCTTTACTACCAGCAGTGGTTAGCAATTGTCCAAAAAGAGGATAAACTGCTGATCTCTACGTAAACCCAGTTTTTGGGAGATTGCTGTACTGCATGTGTGATAATTTAGACTAGAAGTAATTCTACTGATACCACATTTTTTTCATGCCTGAAATAAGAACCTGAAATAAGAACTCAGCCACAAATTAAGTGGGCCAAAATTAAATCTGATGTGCAGGATAGGTATGTTTTTCTTGGCTTCAGACTTTATAGAAGAATAAGGAAACAAACATGACTGCATTTACACAGCAGGGAGTCAGAAGGTGACATCTCACTTTTGAGTTGCACATTCATCCATCCACCTAAAAGCCCATTACATCTCATGTGTAAGATTACATTCCTTTACATGCAGAAGCTTCACCTACTTCTATAATATTGATCAATATGTGTGAACTGTGTCTGGGTTTGTTGGAAACATGAGTAAAATAATTCTAACTAATATGTGCCAGGAAAGCCTGAGAGCACATAGAGTTATGTCAAAAAAAAAAAAAAAAGAAAAAGAATTTTGTAACAGGGAGAACTTTAGAGAATTTTGGTTGTTAGTATAAATTGTTTCTGCACTCAGAGACCTGGCTGGTACAGTTCTTCCACTGCAGTCACAGCAGGTAGTATTTCTAAGGACAGAGAAGGCTTTTGGTGGCACAGTCCTCTGCAGAGTTGCACCTGGTGTAACCACTGCCATTGTGTAAAATGGCATCAGCATGTCCAGATGAAGACAATGGGTTTTAGAGTCACACTTCATCAATGCAAATTATGTGAGAAAGTGCAAGGCAATGTGAAACCCCAGGTACTCTCATTCAGAGGGGTATGACAGTGATTCCAAGTGTGGAATTAAACAAGCAGCTTGTCAGAGGTCAGGCAGGTGTGTTCTCCTCTTGCCCCCAGCCCTCTGTTCTCACACTACCTTGTCTCCCCATCACCTCGTTTCTGCCAGGCAGCTGCACAAGGAGCTGGACTGGAGAATATTGCAGGGTTCATAGCACAGCCCTACAAGCAGCTCTGGGGCACACAGTAGTGTCTGGCACCGGCACTGTTCTCCAGTGCACTGCTGCATGCCAAGCAAAGGACCATGACAGCAACTCTGTGAGAGCCTAAAGAACTGCTGCTTGTAATCATGTAGATAGTAAATCAGTGAGGCAGAGGTTGTGCAGCAACCTCATTTATGTGCAGCAACTGATTCATGGCAGTGTCACTCTGCATGAGGAACAAGTTTGTTTGCCCACAAGTATTTTTGCAGTTTGGCTTGAATTTATGTGATGTGGAGAGCAGTGTAAATTCCACCACTGTGATCTCACTTCAAAACAGGGTCTGATTTTGCATTGCAATCACTGGCAGGAGTATTAGAGCAAGGATATCAAGACTGTCTCATACAAGAGGCAGCACATGGCCAAAAGGGAGCTGATGTACCTCGGACACCAAAAAAGGAAACATTCGCATGGCTTGGATATGGTCAACTGGACTATGACAGATTTAACCCAAGATACACTAAGATGTTGTCACCCCTCTTTGCTGTCCAGTGTACAGCATTTCATACTAGAGTTCGTAAGCACTAACATGCAGAGAATTAAAATCTTTACATCTGCCAGCTCTAATGTACAGGTAGTAAATTCTATCAGAAGAGATGGTCGGTCTTCTTGGAGAAGAGCAGCCTCCCAGGTGCAGAACCATTGCACTACCTGAAAATTCCACTTATCCCACATATTTAAAGCATTTGGAAGATTTTTGTGCCGCTCATCTGGCATGTAAAGCCATGCCCTTCGTGACTAACAGATAAAGGAAGACATTATATTTATAACATTTGGGAAAAAAAAACATTCATTACAGGGCTTCCTTCAAAAAGCACATATACATACATCTAAGCTTTTTTTTTAAATGATGTGGTTGTTATATAGGTGAAGTTGATATAAAGTTGAAATAGTGCAATTAAAAAAAAAAAATAGTGCAGGAGTCAAACTACAACAGTAACAAAACCCAAAATATAACTTTATTTTTTTGTTGTTGTGTAAACGCTTTGCTCTCTGAGTTCAAAGAAAAGTATACACTCTGTTTTCAAAAGCACTAAAGTGCCTTTGAAAAGTATACATCCACCTCTCAGTGAAATTAAGGGTTTCTTTTGGCATTGAAACTAGGATGCTTTTGAAAATAATCTTAGTGTGGGATTTAATGTAGGGTGACAATATCTAACAAGCTGCTATCAGTCAAAAAATACTATCAAGTTAAAAAGTGCATTTCCTTTGTTGATGTTACTAGTAACAGCAAGGAAAATAATAGGAGAAATACTTTGTTATCACATATACTTAACAGCATTTTGTAACTCTTATAGAAGTAGATTACATCCCATTGTTCAGTCTTTCAGCAGCAATACGAAAGGCTGATGGCAATGAAATGGAAAAATATGGATTCTAAAACAATAATATTATCAAGAAACATAGGAGTAACTTCAGTTTGAAGTGAAACAATTTCTAATTCATTTATGCAAGTCATTTTTACTTATGTGGTCCTTTTAAAGTAGAAAGTTGTATTGGGAGACCCTTTCCTATTGCCATTATGCTGGGATGAAGGAATAGCTGATCCTTCTTATAAGAGTGAAGAATAATTGTAAAGCAAAATCTCTTATGGTAAACTGACCACACTGAAGACCATAAACATTTTTGATTTGCACAGAGGCATCACATCAGCTTGAGAAAAACAAACAGAACAAAGGAAACAGAAATTGTTAGACTTTGCTAATGACAAGAGAGGAAAGGTGATAAGGAAAAATAATCAGGTATACTTGTGCAGCAAGTGATTATTTTTCTGCGCCTGAGGTTTTATCTTTCTTGCTTCTTTCCAAAGATCACTAAAAGAAGGGTAGTAGCAAGGGGTAGGCTGTGTGTACCTGTGTCTGTTTCTTTTCACACACAGGTGCACACACGCACATATTCTCAAAATCTTTCCACTGGCTTTTGATTTTAGTAAGTCATTTAACTCAACTGGAAGAGAATTTACAACTTCTGCTTCTTAACATTATAAATATTTCAAATGTTATAAAATCTATTGCAAAAATGTACATTCAGTGGTTTTATGAGGCACAGGACCTGCTAATGTATTTTCAGGGAAGCTTGTGTGTACTCTGTTCTGTCCGCTGTTGGACAATGGTGGAGAATCCAGGGGCTCACGCTTGATTGCTTGGACCAAGCAGGGGTTTTTAAATTCACACGGCATTTTGAACACCTCATTAATTGGCTCTTTCTCCTCCCCTGGGCTGGGGCTGTAGAAGTGGCTGTAGCAAGCTGTGTGTGGTAGGTCAGGCATGCTTTCCAAACACACAGAGGAGTTCTGAGGGCAAAAGGGGGGCACCTCCTTGTTCCGTGAACCCTTGCAAGCTCTGTTCAAGTTCAGGTTGTTGGGATGATTTGCTATGATGCATTGCCAATTATGGGGTGTGTAAAGGCAGTGCCTTGGCTTCTGGCACGGCAAGGCTGGCTCACAGAGGTCCGGCTCCGTTTTGAGGTGCATTCTGTTGGGATAGCTGGACACCTGCTTCCTCACCGAGCTGCTCTCATCCAGCCAGGCTCGGCTCTGCGAAAGCACATAGTTCTCAGCAATGTTTTCAGAATCAGAGTCGTATTCTGTTTTGATAGGCATCTCCAAAGGAACGGCTGTGTCATAGAGAGACTCTGAGGATATTAATGGTCTCTGCAGCTTCAGGTGGTCTGTCGCATAGTTCTCTGCACAGCGCTGTTGGAGCCCCGAGTAAGGCTGGCCGTTTTCTGCGTTCCCCCAGTGGGAAGGACAAGTTGATGCCAAATTTAAAAAATGTTGCTCTCTGTTGTAGAATGATCCAGCTCTCCTGTTTGGACACGTGTTCATTCTCTGGCTCATGGAACAAGAACTGGAGTTTCTTGAAGTCCAGCTACTGTTTGTGGTGCAGTTGTTTTGTATGCCTAAAACTGATGTATTAGAACTCAGAGGTTCCTCTTGCATAAAACACTCACCATTAGTATGAGGCTCAAACTTCACTTTTACATTATCTTGTTCATTCTTCACTGCTGCCCAGTTAAGATGCTTCCACTGGCCCAGAGTTTCAATGGCACTGTTGTAGGAAAGCCCGTCCAAGTTTCCTTTCAAACTGGCAAAACCACTTAGTATCTTCAGCTGCTCATCTTCTTCCCTTTCAAGAACAGTGGGAAAAAGAAGTCAGTCAATCAGAGGTTTCTAAATGGCTGTTTTCTGGGATACAGAGTGGCTCAACATGCATTACAATCTATACATTGTCCTCAATATGGGACTGTCACACCCTTGTGCACATAATCTTTGCATTTGCTTGAGACAACAAAAGAGTGTCCCCGCATCTGGGTGTCAATGTGTGTGCACAGCTAACTTTCTGAGGCATTGCTTCATTTGAATTCATGCATTGTTCTTCCATTTCAGGCACACAGTTCAATAAAGAACCTAAATATTGTAGTTCAATACAGTAGTTCCCTTACACTTCTGTTCCTCCCTTAAAATATATCTAAATAACATTTTTGCATACAAAATTCTAGAGATAAAATATATGTAGCATCTTAAATGAGATATATTTTGTTAACAAGGAGTTATTTCGACACATAAGAGCTTTCTGAACAGAGTGATTTGAGGGACAACCGTGGGGGTCTTACATTTCAAGAACACAGCTGAGAGGAAACAAAATGCCTAAATTAAATACCCGAATAGTCACAGATGTTCATATTGGGTGTATGTTAGTTTTATATGTCAAACTTAATTTATGTTGCCTTTTGTTTTCTAAGATGGCCAGTGAATTAATTTTCCATGACCTCCAGCTGAAGTAATCATTAAAGAAGAATACTGGCAGAGAGTGTTTCCTGAGCAGTCCATGCCCAAAGCAGCTGTTTTCATAACTGGGGTCCAAATCCTGAGATTTAGGTCTTAAATTCACTAATGTGCTGATTCCCAGCTCTGCAGAGTCAAGTGCCATGAAACCACCTCATGCATCTCCAAGCAAGAAGCAGACATCTAAATAGGAAACTGCGTATGAAAACCTGAAGAACTACTGTGGGGTTTAGAAGGCTTTTTCTTAGTTCACAAGAGAACTTTTTCCTTGGGTACTGAATCAATGTGCAAGACAAGGATTTTCCAGTAGAGGGAGTCCGTGTTGTTACAAAGAGAAAACGTCCCACTGTAATGTACATCATGAAAGAAGACTATTTTCTCTCTCTCTTTTTCTTTTTTAAGCATTAAATCTTCACTTCACTGCTAAATATTCTTATTTTTACCATTGACAATATGGAGATGCAAATGGTCTCATAAAAGTTTGCTGCAGAACCTGCTTCTCAGAAAATGGTCAAATTGGGAAGCACAAGATTGAACAAAATGCAATAGTCAAAAAAAGTTAAGCCCTCAAATGAAGAATTTTACAGTGAAACAAAATCCAGTGAAAATTCTGCAAAAGAATCTATGTTTCCTGGAAGACAGCATACATTTTAACAACAGCAAAAAAAAAAAAAGTTGTAGCATATACAAAATCTATCGCAGACTAAGACAGAACTGAATGTAAACACCGAGGCCAACCCTTGTAATACTTCAGTCTGTGGGAACTATCACGCACAAAGGAAGGATTTTAATCACTCTGAAAGCAAAAATGTAACTAAATAAACATGCTTAATTACACAAAACCAATTTGGAAGTAGAGAAACTAATAAAAGAAACATCCCCTTTTAATCTTCTTCTTAATAGAAATTCATTCCCTGACAAAGCAAGATGATGTTTGTGCCATCCCCATAAAGGTAAAAAGTTCCAGCATCCTCAGGTGAGAAGTCCCCTGCTATTCATGTAGATCTTGCAAGATACACTGCCTGCAAGGAATATCTACTCTAGAAGTGCAAAGAATTTTTTCATTTATTTATTCCACCTGCAAGGCATTCTGAAATAAAAAATCTGGGATAACAGCCACATTTTTAGCACTGGGCCAGATGGTGGCTATGTAAAATTCCTGGCCCCTGCTCACTGAGTCCACTCTCTTATTTCTTCCCTCAGGCCAGCTTGAAGAGATGCTTCAACAAGGCCCATAGGAACTGGAACAGACAATCCCATAGGGAAAGGATGAAAAACCCACTTGAGAGGAAAGGGTAAAATTCATCCAAAAACTCCTCTCTGAATGCAAATCTGAGAGATTAGTTTACTGTGAGATTAGTTACTCCGTGACTGAGCCTACGGGCAACTAACTAGATGTATCTGTCTACAAGCATACAATGAATATGAGTACCCTTCTTTAGATTATGTTGCACATGCACAATTGAAAACACGAGCTCAACTGTCTTACATGAAAAAACAAAGCTTAACATGGTCAAATGCTGATAAGCAGAAAAACTAGGACACTAGATTTTCAGCTGCAATGTAAAACAAGACCCAAAATACATTTTTTTTTTGGGCAAGAAAGACAAATATTAATAATCAAGTAATTTATTTCTGTGTTAATGTATATGTATACTCAACTCCAGAAGATGAAAAGGCTGAAGACAGAAAATAAAATGTAACTGTCATTTCATATGTCCCAAGACAGAAATAGATTTCCATATCATAAGTAAACTAAATTTTTCTCACTCAGCTCTTCTTTTAGGTTGCTACAGCCCTTTGAAAGATTTAATACAAAAAGAATGCATTCATTTTCCTTTTTTTTTTTTTTTTTCTTTTTGGTACTGGAAAATATACTTACTTTAACATTTGCTGTTGGGTAAGGACATATTCTGAACAACCACTTCGATACAGAAGTTGAGTGTTAGCTTGAACCCAGACCCAGTGATCTTCATTTGTTTGTACTTTAACTAGAGAAATGCCATTTTCTCCATTATTCTTTGCTATATAATTTAAAAGAAAAGAGATTTTAATACAAGCAGTATTAAGTCTTTTTTGTTAGCTAAACTGCAAATGTTCAAAGATTTCTTTGTTGGCCTTGAAGCATCAGCATTGGAAGGCACAATCTAAAATATGTCACAAAATGAAGCATATTACATCTTAAAACTAAAATTTGAAAAGCCTAGTATGGCACTTAAACTGTACCCAAGGATTTTACAGTAGTAGTCATTCCTTCCAATATTTTCATCTCAGTTGTAGTAGTACCCACAAAAAAAAATTAATGAAAAATTGAGCTATAAGAGAGGAATGATTTTAAAGACATTAAAGATTTCCAGCAGATATGACAGAAGGATGAGTACAAGTCCGCTTAAGAATAAGTTGCCCAGTGGGGTAGGCTTACCATCAAAATTTTATCAATTGTAAAATCTGAAATAGAGCCTAGACTCTCCTAATTTTTCCACAGCCAAACACTGGAAAAGCATGAGTCAAAGCTGTGGGCACATCATGAGTTTTAAAGACAATGCATTCTAATTTTCCTCTGTTTTCTAATCTTTGGGGAAAACTAACATTTGTAACATATCTTCCAGTTTTCATCAAAGAGGAATAGATATTGTTATTAATTATCAGGATTTTCACATAAACTTATTAAATTCAGTGCTGCCACTTTTAGACAAGCATACATTGAGTATTTTACTACCATTTATTTACTATTTACTATTTACTCTGATAATTTATTTCTCTGTAAATTTTCTACCCACTCTGAAATCACAGACTTATTCTGCATTATCTTTTGAGGTGGACAATTTTTTTTTGTTTTTTAAAAGAAGAGGTGTTAGGGAGAAGAAGATAGCATTGGGACCAAAACCTGAAAAAATTATCAGAAGAAAATGAAAAGATTAGTTTCTTTTTCCATAAACTGTATATAATCTAGAAGTACTTAGCAGTACCTTTGATTTGGTTTTCAGCAATCTGTAATGCATTAGTGAAGGCAGTACCTTCATGGTGATTGTTTCTTCCATATAATTCTGTTGCTTCAGAAAGTCCTGAACTGCCTTTTGAACTGGAGCTGTAGAGAGTAGAAAATGACAACACAGTAGAATCACAGACTCCAAAAGATATGATCTTCAAGGTGATGACTGTTAGCAAAGGCATTTGGTTTAACTATGTAGTAACTAGCACTAAATAATTGTCTTTTTTCCTGCATCATTTAGTTGCTCCAACTAGTGTGTGACTGGAGCTCTGTATTCAATTAAGAGCAATAGTTACCTTTAGGAATATTCTGTTCTTGACTTACTATATCTGGAAAAATAAATTTCATCTGGAATTGAAAGAAATGCTGTGTATATTCTGTTCTTCCTATTCAAGTTACATTTGAGTTACGTACATCACAGTGACCAGCAATGCATTCAAGAGTTGGCATGATTTCAATTTGCAGTAAGAACCATATGATTTGAATGTATTTCTTCCGATCTTTAGTTGAAAATGGTTGAATCAGGGCTTTAAAACAGTGCAATGTCTGTAATACTGAATTACAAAAGCTTCTTTGCATTAAGACCATTGGGGGGAAAAAAAGACTCTGTAAATCTGCCCACCATCATTGGCTACCATGCTTCAGATTTGAACCAAAGCAAACACTGAAGATAAATAGTTCCTTTATTCTTGTCAAGTCCTTGGCCACTGGATAGTCAGGTAGTAAAGCACTTCTCTATTAGGAACCCAGTTCTGATCATCAGTTAATTTCACCTGGGCCACTGGAAAAACTAGCAAGTAGAAATGACTTTCCAACTGTATTCCAAAAGCCTGCATTAGTCCATTTTATCAGACTTCCAGCAATTCAGTTCTTCTCAAAATGATGTATGTACTAGAACCACATTATACATCTGGATACTGAATCCACACATACATATCCACACGCATAATCTAATTAAAATCCAAATTATGGCACTGTCAGTGATAGTGTTTATCATTTTACTTCACAGCAATAGAACTCATTACTGTAAGGTTATGTTTAAGCAAATAAGGGAAAATACAACCCTAGCCCCAAACATCAACAAATTCTGCCATAGAAGAGTAACAAAAATAAGTGTTAGGAAGGAGATGAGCCTGAGCACAATCTGTCCTGATCTTTTGTGATTCCTACCAAATGATCACCCCCAAGCATTTAGTGCAATTGTAAACTTACATGTTCATAAAATTTCTATTGAAAGATAAATGCATACACCAAGTACAACACAGTAAACTCTTTGTGAACACTCTCCACAAACACACACACTCAGCTTTCTGAAGTTTTTCTTTTCTTTTGTTTGTTACCAAAATGCCCAAGTTGAAATCGTTGTGTTAGCATAAGATACTGAAATTAGAAAACTCGCAGTAAAAATACTTTTTCTTTTCCACTTTTACAGCTGGCTTAATGCATTGGTAACTTCTGAAGGTTAGAAAGAGATCCTAATGTTCCTTTTCTAATATAAAATTTTGTATATTGAAATATATTACTTAACATGTATTATAAATTAAGTACAATATATTGTATCATCATGCATTCTATTATGTCATATTATAGTAATTGTATTATATTTATTTTGTATTCAATAGTAAATCCAGATAAATTATTCACTTTTCTAAGAAAGAGTTTTAAAATAGAGCGGTATTTAGCATAATTTGTGTTTGTTACATGCTTAATAGCCCATAATCTTCACTAAATGCCAAAAGATTAATTTGTAAATACTTGGTGTTCGCTGCTGCTGCATCATCAGCTTTGTGTTTTGCTCTCACAAGCAGGCTTTTCATCTTCATCTCTGTCACAGAAGGGAGCAGAAGTGGTACCACTATGCAGAATAAAGACAGCTGAGGCGGCAATACTGTTCCTGATGAGGACTTCTTCCTTTGTCCAAAGAGGAACTTTAGTTTGCCTTGGAACTGCATTGTCTGGTATAAAATAACCACAAACAAAACAAAACAAAACAAAAACCACAAAGAAACAAAAACAAAAAAACCAACAATTTAAGCATTTTGTGTATAAATATCTAATATGCTAATACAACCTATAGACTTCGTCATTTAACACCAAACCCAGTTTTGAATCAGCAATTGAAACTACGAATTTAATTTTCTTCATATAATTTAAACCATGCCATTTCAGAGACTGGGTGGGTGGAGGTACTATCAACAGTAAGATGAGACTTTTGGGGTTGGTTGAGATTTTTTTCTCTCTTGTGTACTCACAAGTACAAGTTCTGTGTTACATTCTGTTCACCAAAACAGGCCACGTATAGTGGTGCAAACAGTTGTTTCCTCTGGACCTTACTGAAGCTGGAACCATTCTTTTTCCATGCTCTGTTCTCTCCAGCAACATGATTTCTTAGTTTCTTTCCTCTTATTCTGCACTTTCTCTGGGAAGTATACAGATTGACAAGTATACAATCCAAGGGCTGTGCAGACAGGTACCAAGGGAAAAAACAGGTCCAAGATAGCCACATACAGAGTGAACAGCATGGAAGGAACCGTCCATCCTTGCCTCAAATGTCTGTGTAGTCAGAGAGCAGGGTTCAAGTTAATAGCAAGCTGCTGCCTCTCAGTGAAAAAATTAACTACCAAAAAAAATGCCCAGTGAAAAATCAGCCTGTGTGAGTTAAGCATTTTCCAGAGCTACGAGATTAAAGCAGGGATGCAGAAATGACAGCTGCTGAGTCCCACAGCCATCCAGCAAATTAGCATCTCAGGCAGAACTTGCATTTCCCAGTCTCATGCTCATTGTTTCATTTCTTTGCACATGCTGGAGTTTCCCCTGAGTAGAAACAGCATTGGTCTTTACTAAGGAAATGAAGTGATTTCTAGAAATGAACCACTCCTAGTATGGAGCATGCAAGAGACTTTCTAATTCTGGGTTTTATTATTAAAGGATTCTTTACAAAAGGAAAAAACAGATCATTATTTTTCCTTCTCCTTAAAGCAAATGTTTTGGGCTTAAATGTTAATTGCTGAAATTCAAACTTGCCACCCTTGTGCTATGCCCATTACAAACTGAGGACAGATATTGTTGAAGAGAGCTTAAAACATAACCAATTTTAAGGTCTTTCAAATATTACAACCTTTTTTTCTCCTATCATTCTTTACACATATTAATAATTATCTTAGGTGTTTCTAGTTAGTGCTCAGCAAAAGAAAAGTGTATCCTGTCAATGGATTTCCACAATATTTACGTTGAAGAATATTGCATATGAAGTAATTAAAAGTCTATTATGTCATGCCTACAGTGATCTAAGTGAAGTTGTACTTACAAGGAATCCAGAAGTACTGTCCAACAAGCAGCGAACCCGACAGATGAAACAGCGAGTTAAAAAGGAAGAATAATCTGTTGTCATGCTGTCATTCTCTTGTGCTTTGAACAATTTACTGAGAATATATTCTTCTCCTAGGAACAACAGTGAAGGCAACATATATCAGTTCACACTAAGAAATAAGGAAAATGTTCTGTAGCCAATTGAGGAAGCTGTTACGGAAATTGCTAAAAATTGCTTTATGGATGGGAAAATATTCAATGGTGTCATATATGGATACATCTGTACATGCTCTTACAAAAGAAAAATAAAAGCTCTGCAGTGGGATTCGGGTGAGTTTCTTCAAAAATTTGGACTTTATTTCCTGCGTTTTTGTGATTTTTAATGATGCAAAACAGGGTAACAGATGTTGCTGGTTTTGAGATTAGAGATCGCAAAAAATGCATTAGATATGAGAACAAAATAAGGCAAAATGTTAATCCTAGAAAAAAAAAAACAGAACAAAAAAATGGATAGTAGATTATTAGCTAATGTTCAGGTGTTGCACCTCCTTGATTTTTTTGTAAAAGTGCAATTTTTTGAAATATTTCCCAAAAGACACAAGAATGTATACAAAACTATGAATTCAAGACCTGAAGTTCTCCACAATATACATTAGGATGAAAATTCCAAATATTTGTAAATTTTGTAGTTTGAAATAGTAGTGCATGTTGTTTTGCTTGTTTCCTGCATACCTCCTGCAAAATGTTGAAAAGCTCCTATATTTATAAGATATTTATAAGACTCTTGTAAAATACATAAACTGTTTTACAGGAAATGCAAGAAATTCCACCAAAGTTTCATGACTGTGTTCCTGAGGACTTCGTAGAGGTTGCTGAAGGATTTCTTGCAAGTTTCTCCCCACTCATTTGGTGACTATACTTCCCAATTTATTTCCTCAATTACTACCTCACCTTCTGGTGAAATGCATACATTTTGCTGGGACCAATAATTCTTTCTGAGGTTTGCAATCTCAACCTGATTGTAAGTTCTTTAGTGTGATTTCAGCTTAATATCTCATGTAGGAGAAACTTTGAGGACAGGCATCCAATTCCCACCCTAGGGAAGTATAGCCTCAGAGGAAAAAGTGCATTGCTAAACCTATTTGTTCTTCAGAATGCTCCTGTCTACATAATTTTGCATGGGAAAACAAAAGGCAGAAGGTGATGCTTCTATGGTGCTTCTGTACAGAACCCTTTTGCATCAATCAGAGGATTATTGATATCCTGATCTGTTGTCAACAAAATTTTGGCAGTATGAAGAACAGATGCTGCTCATTCTGAGCGTGCAGGAAGACGTGTAGGCACATTAGAGAAAACCAAAAGAAACAACTTTGGGGCACCAGTGGCACACTCTGCCTTATAAATGCCCAGGATCAGGAAGAAATGTCATCTCTGAGACAATAACATAAATAAATGGCCACTGTGCGTCTTTCCAGTGAAGAATCTGACTGGACATGGTACTGATATGGGCATAGGTGGAGTTCAGTTCTACCTCTGTACAGTGGTGCCTATATTTCCAATCAACATACACAACCCCACCTGTTTCTGACTGTAGTTGCTGTCCTGACAACATCTGGGGAGGATTCATGGCCCAGTGCAGTTGTCTACAAAAATCCTGGCGGTCATCCACGTGAATGTAATCATATATGTTTTGGTGCATTACATCAGTCTGAAACAATTATAACAAGGAATGGTTAATTAGGAACGGTCAGGGGTAGCCACTTATCTTTAGATTGATACTTTGCTTAAAATAATGGCAGGTGTAGAACACCTTAAGAGCAGCTTTAATGAGGAATGTTGTTTCAAAGACACCTACTTTTCCCCTTCACATCCTAAGATGATTCTTTCTATTCTTAACTCTTTTGTACATATGCAAATGTGAGTAATAAACATCCAACTGGCAAGTGATGACTAATGGCATTCCCCCAGGGATTTATGCTGGGACAAACCCTCTTTAATTTCTTGACTAAGGAATCATGGGATAGAATGCTTGCTCAGCAGGTTTCCAGAGGGTATGAGCTGGGGAAGGCAAGGCAGCTCCTTGGTGGGCTGTAAAAATAGGCTGATAGGAACTTCAGGAAGTTCCCCAAAAGGCAAATTTCTGTCTTAATTTTGGATACTCCATGAAAAGAAAGAGATCAGAATGTAAGAATGAACCCAGAAGAGTGCTACCAAGACACTTAAGAGAGCTGGAGCACATCCAGGAGAGAAGATTAGGGTTTGCTCAGCCTTCAGAGGGAAAATCATAGAAAGAATGTACTGCTGTGTACATTAATCAAATGAGCAGGGGAAGAGAAGATAAAGCCTGACTCTTCTCAGAAAAGCAGTGAGAGGGCAAGAAGCAACAGACACAAGTATCAACATGGGAAGCTGGGAATTAATAATAAGCAAAAAAAAATCACAGTCATGGTGGCTAAACATTGGAACACATCTTCCAGATGGGTCATAGATCAGTCCTTCATCAACCTGCTCTAGCTCGATGTGCTTTGAGCAAGAGGTTGAACTAGAGGACCTTCAGAGGTCCTTTCCAACTGTCTGTGACTTTAGAATATACTTATTACACACAGACAGCCAGTCTAGAAAAGCAGCATCTTATACTGAAATTGAAAAGAAACTTCTAGCTAAATCTTAATTTTATAATGGATCATGTTTCTGCTAATGAAAGCTTTATAAAAGGAAATTGCAAGAAATAAGTCTTCACCCGTCAGATTGACAAAAATGAGGTGGCATAGTAAAATAACCTTATTTCAGGAAGTGTATGTCTAATCAGCAGTCAAAGTTATGCAACATACAGTGCTGCATTTAAAAATAATAGCAGAAGTATAATATTGACAATATATGTATTGACAAGAAAGTCAATACAATGTCAGTGACTGGGTATTCTAAGTAATTCTGAATATATTTACCTGATGAAACCCTAGATAGTCCACAATTGTTGATGATGCATAGAATATCATTCCATCTGCACTCACCACCAAGGCAAAACCATTCAGTGACTGAAAAGGAAAACAAAATACTTTAAAAGATAATCAGAAGATAAAGAATAAAATTAGTATCAATGTAATAATTTTAAGAATATCCTAGGAATGAAAAAACTCACTCTGCAAAACTTGGCTAAATTCTTTCCTACCCTGAAAAGTGAGTAACCTGGAAAATCCTTTCTTTGTTTCCTAAAAAAGATAAAATATTTAATTACAGTATAACAACCATATTACATAACTAGTTTATTGTCTCCTTAATTGTCTGTATAATTATATTTGCTCATTAATTCATAGAATTAAAAGTTTAATAGCAAGTGTCAACTACTTTGTTTTTCTTTTTAATTTAAAATTGCACATTCCATAATAATTGCTTTGAATATATATGCATTAATACATATAATATAATAATATCCAAAGGGAAAATTAAATACATGTGCTATTTTAACAATGACTCTAAAACTGGATTTGTTTTTTTTTTTGGTTTTTTGTTTTGTTTTTTTTTTGTATGGCCTTTTTATTAAGTTGCTATAAAAATGCATACATAGCATAATTGCATAAATGCAATTAATATAAAAAGCCAGTCTTCATGCTCCACGAGGACTGACTAATTCTGCCTCTCTTCCCTTGATAAAGGTTTGGTAACATATCTTTACTCCAACAGGCTTGCACTTCAAGGCAGTCTAGATCCTTTCATGTGGTGGTTTTGAGGTCTTGGAGATTACAGTTCAAATAGCTGTGGGTGAAATACTGCTATATTATTATTATCCTTGCTTCACCTTACTCTCAATGTGCCTATTAATCCTGAGTTAATCCTGAAACACAGTGAGGACAGATTTTCAATTGCTCAGTAACCAGATACACTGACATATGAGCTTGGTTCTCTTTTTGGTTCCTAAATAAGGACCAGATTTCCAAGACTGCTTGAAAGCTGTTCCTACTGTGACAATGGTGGGCAGAATTTCAAGAGTTCAGTGCACAATAGACTGACCTCCTCAGAAGGTTTGGCTCCCATTAGAAATGTGGAGCACCTTTGGAAACGTGGCCCTGTGGGACCACACTTGGCCAGAGGCTCTGTGCCTTGAAGAACCTGTGAAACAGTAACTTAAGAAAAGTAGTGGAGAGCCTTCAATGGCTGTAGCAGCAAGTGATTCAGTCAGGTCAACACTGACCCTAAGTCAACGCTAAGAACAGTCAATGGCAAATCTTGTATCGCTCCAGGTCAGCTCCATAGGTGCAGATCCTTTGCAGAATAAGAGTGATCTCTGCCTAGCTGTGCTTGTGTTGAATAGTAATTATCCTTGTCAACTCTTCAAGCGCAAGGACTTGCTCAGCTGGTGCTATTTCCTGCTCTAAATAATGCCCAAATTTGTCCCAGCTCCTCACCATCCAGAAGACGTAAAAGATTCCTGCATCTTCGCCTCTCACTGCACTGTGAGGAACCTCTATGGATGGTATTTGCCATATACATTTCCAATGTCAAATGAAGACAAGAAAGCATTTTTGGTATCTTGTCTCTTTGGACTCATCTTCATAACAATGAAACCATCAGTGATGAGATGTTAGGAATTTTATTACATTTTGAACATCTGGAGGGCCTTTTAATTTGGATAGACTAAAATTTTCCATAAAGATAGCTGTGGGACACTTAAGGGAGCTCCCTTTTGTCTGTGCCCCTTACCAAGCATATTCTGAAAGACTTCAAGTCCTATCTATGAAACTGGACCAGGTAGACGCTTAGAACATTAAAAAAAATGTAAGAAATGTACTTAATTAAATAAAAGTTCTTAAGCTATGCAAACTAATACACCAAGCCCTACCTTCATTGTTTAAGCTTCAAAGACCACAAGATCCAAATATTATCAAAGAATCCTACACATTATCATGCTTAATATCCTTAAAATGTACCCTCCATTGTCCTGCAGGTAAGATGGAGTTTTTCAGCCCTCGTAGGAATATCTGCCTTTGTCAAGGATTGCTTATCAAGAGATCAATTCATCTATTCAAAAAATTAGACATCTTCAACATACTGGTACATACTCTTTAGGCCTAGACACATATATAAGAGATCAGTCTCTACCCTTAAAATGTGAGACTTGATCCCCCACAGTGGAAAGCAGGAAGGTTTTTTTTTTACATATCTTTTTCCACAGAACTAGAGTCAGGCTGAATTAGGTGCAGCAGTTTCTAACAATTGGAAAGGGAACTGGGACCATGTGCATTTCCAGGGATTCAGACCAGTGTATTGGCAACTACATATGTGAGGTTGGAGGAGGCATTAATAAAGAGGTGGGAGGGAGGAAGAGGGAAGAAGTGGAGGAAAAGTTCAAGGAGCCATGTATTTAGGTTAAGCCAGAAACAAGTGTGGATCTGAAGCATGTATGTAAATATAGAGATTTCCAAACTTCCCCTGCTTTGTTTTCAGTTTGTTCTCAAAATGCTGGTATCCTTTCGTGAGGTTATATCTCTTAAATAAACACCCCCTGGTTTTCACTACCCCAACTGCAGACATCAGATGCTTTGCCCTGCAAACAGGGAAGGCAAAATCCACTTTGGTGCAAAAACAACTTTTATGGAGCCACATGACTAAGTTGAGTATTAACACAAATTCCATGTCTCTAAATTAATTTAGAGAAACCTACTGCTTCAGACACATTAAAAAAAGACAAGCTGGATATCAAGTAAAACTTTACACCAGTGAGTCTCATGCACACTTGCAAATTCTTTTGCTTTCTCAGTATTACCCTAAACTGTAGTTCAGTGGGAAAACAGACATCTGTAATACAGAATACTCAAAAGAGTGGGAGCTGGGCTGGGATTTATACTTTTCTTATCTACTTACCACAGGTGGGCTTAAGGAGGAGGGTTTAGCACATTACCCACCCTGAGTGGATAATTGTGATTGCAAATCAGTAGGGAAATACCTTTTCTAACCTCTCAGATAAGTCTCTCAGGTACCAAATACAACTCCGTACTGAAATCCTTTACAGTAACACTGCATAGAAGTTTTTCAATTTTTCTGGCCAGAAGCCTAGTGACTTGTTAGACTGAGTAGGAGAGATAGCTTCAGTCCAAGAGAATGAGTGAAAACTGTTCCCAGCTTTTTTGTTCTAAGTTACCACATTGCACATTAAGCATCACAACGAAGTGTATGGCTCCACTTATGATTTTTAAACATTCTCAGTTATTGAAATAAAATTCTCAGTAATAGCTTTCTCTCATTCCCAGTGAAGAGGAGGTGTGCTGTGTCAGAACCACAGCAGCCATGTGCCTGGGAAATGGATAACCCAGGGAGATGAAACAGGAAAGAGGATGTGGACCAGCCTCATACCTGTGCAGTTCTCACTCCCTAATTAAAGCACATGTTTGCCCTAAACACTGAGGGGACAGCACAGAGAAATAAAGGCAGCTCTTCTCACTTCACTTTAATCCTCTCAGCAGAAATAATCAACAGCTTAAATGGAGCTCTGGTATTTAAAGGGGGAAATAACCAAACTTTACAACTCAGTGTTGGTGGTATTTGTTTTGTGTACAAGTGTGTTTCAATTAGTACAGTCCACTTGCACACTAAAATTTTTTACCAATATTTCATATCCTTACACATGCACACATAGAATCAAACACACAAAAATATTAGTATGGACCTTAAAACTTCTACAACAAAAAACAACTAACTTCAAATCTGCAAAAAATACATGGTTTTAAACTGCCATTTGGTAAACCATATGGATTCAATGACAGATGGAATGTCTAATCCAGGATAATAGCTGAAACATGTGAGAGAGACTTAAGTATGTATTGTGAACATTTGTTTGTTTGTATTTGGCTTTTTAAAAAACACTTACATGAGTTTTCTACATTGTACTTAAAAAATGAAATCATGTGGGACGTTTTTCTCAAATGAAAAAAAAGAGAAGAGCTTGGCACCAGATAGGGGCCTGTGTCCTTTGAAAAAACATGTACATCCAATTATGTACTCACGAAAAACTGCACCTGCTACTGAAACAAAAAAACAATTAATCTGTCAGTTCAAAGAAAGTATGATATTATTCTGGTGCCTGCAGTAGCTGTGAGATGAAAGTTATCAGTTCCTTCCATTAAGAAGTTTTTGAAACTTTATTAGTCGAGAGATTCTCTTTGGGAATGAAGGCAAATATTTTGAGGAAGATAGGACTTCCTTTGGCAAGATCCTTTATATATCCTGATTTTTTTTCCTGGTCTCATAGCAGAAAATCAGCCAGAAAATACTTCAAAGATATTTTGGTCAAGGTCATGGCATAGTAAAAATAAGGAGGAGGGAAAAAAAAAAAAAAAAAGAAAGAGAATGAGTTCCAATGCACATTTGTCTTATTACTCTTCCTTGAAATAAAGGAAAATTCACTAGCATTAGGTCTCCAGAGACCATGTTACTATGGCTACTAAAGTACAACAGTCAAGGCCTGCAGCCATGCCTTGCTTTGAACAGATTTTCGAGTCACGCAACTTGGGTACTCAATTTCCAGGGTCATTTGGCTCACAGTTTATCTGGAACAGCTTCATTTAATAGTGGATCACTGAGTTTTTGCATCCTATGTGGGATGAGGCCATTTTCTGGTGATCTAAATAAGTAGCTATTTAAAAACTCTGGAAATTCTATACTTGCTCATGTCTTATGAGTATTAGGAAGAAAATGCAGACAGTTAATTGTGTCTTCTGTCTTAAACGGAATTGTTTAGTGAATCAGTATTTCTTTCCACTGGTGTTTTTAGGACTCATAGTTGCCCTTCTCAAAAATCCCTCTAAACCCCTGAGGTTCTCCTTATAAACAAAAAAAAAAAACCAAACCAGAAACAAACAAACAAACAAACAAAAACTCTTACAAAACCCTGAAGTAAAAAACAGCATAAAAGACTATTCAGAAATACCATATCTGGTGACATCAGAATATGGCCTTTGCTCAACAAGTACAGTATCTCTTAGCCCTCTGGACTATCTATCTACAAAGCAACTTCAAAATGAGTATTTCTGTGAGTAAGCACTATTTCGTGCAAAGAAGAGTGGCAGAACTGTTTTAGCATTCAGTTTTGATCAAGGGTTTGCGTGTACAGATTAAATTTCATGCAAAAGAACAGAACAGAAGACAAAATTCCATCATTTGAGCCAGCGAAGGAAGTACTAGCTGAAGTCTACAGACATGGAGTTATATGGGAAGCCTTTCAGAAAGAAAGTGCTCTATCTGATAAACTGGTTTTCATAGACAGAATTATGCCCCTTTCACTCCTCCTGTCACCCCAAATAAAACAAAGTTCATGTTCTTGCCCATGTCCTTGACCCTGGATATCACTTCAGGCTTCTTTCACCATGGAAATTCAGCATCTAGTGCTGCACTACCGAGGTCAACATTTTCAACAATCATTCGCAATGCCAGACAGATTTGAGCCCTGGCCCTCCCATTTACTATCAGAGGGAACAGCTGAGCCATCTGAAAGGCACAAATGATTGTGAGTCATTCAGCTGGGGAAATTTCTCGTTATTCCATTTTTCAATATCCCATCACTTCCACGAAGGAATTAGGGAAACCTTGGAGATGCTTGTTTATATATGTGTCTTCAGTCTAACAAGGGAGCTGGAGCGCTGCGGCTCGTCAAGAGGCAGCAGTCGAAACCGGCCTCCTGGAAACCAGTTAGGAAAATGTAAGTCATTGGGCTCCGGTAATTGTGAGCTATAAACTTCCAAGAAAACATAGTAGTTCCCTGGAGGGTGAGACTGCAGTGTGTGCACACATGTAAACACATTTTAAACCATAGTGATGTTTTTTATAAGCTTGATATGTAATAAGTATTGGACACAACCAAGAACAACTTTGCCTTTGAAGTTGTTTTGAATACATGATGCAAAACTGCAAATGCAGTTTTTCTTCCATTATGCATTCCTTCCAAACTAAGCTTTTGTAACAAAGTTTGCTTAGTCTGTGTCAAGTCCTTGGGATAGGGCCTCTCTGTTAACATATACATGAATTTCTGGTCCCCAATGAACCTGGCGCCTCAAAACCAACTACTCTGCCCAAGATGGGGCTAAGAAACAAGAGCTGAAGCATCAGCTGATCGTTTGTGTAGAAAGTTGATGTGGTACATACTAGAAAGAGATGCATCCCCATTAATTCCTGTTTTTTTTCCACAAGTACTAAGCACTGGAAAAGAGAATATAGACCATGCTTCCAGAGAGGAGCAGTACTGCTGATGACTACTACCTTAAAGACAGGTTAGGGAAGGTCTTGTTGATTCAAGAGTGAATTCATGGCTAACACTGAACACCTCAGTACAAATTTGTTAGGTGGCATGCTTTACCATTTAGGATTTCATATGGGAAGCAAGAATATGAAAGCTACCTGAGGTTAATGGATGGTATACAAGTACTGAAGGCTACTTAAAATAATATAAAGAAGAATATTTGGATTATTAATTCTAAAATTATTGGGCAAACCACATTTTATTTATTAATACATAGCTAGAGGTATGATGTTTGCTAGATAGTTAGTGGGTATGTGGATGAGTAACATGTCATTTACCTTAGCAATTATCATGAAAGGATACTAAATTACAACATGATCATTATATCAATTTCTTTAGCCTCCTCATTAATCACGATGTTTAATTTAAGTGTTCTCTACTAGTAATGGAACCCTCCTGTCAATGCTCTTTCACAAATACTATGCCCTGGACTACACTTGAAAATAGAAACCATCTTTATATTGATTCATGCAGTTTCTCATTTTACTTCCTCAAAAGCAGATGTTGTATTCAAAGATGGAAGCAAAGCTGGGGCAATATCTTCAGTGCAAGTTCAGCTCTTCATCCTTTCTGAATTCTGCAGCTGCTCTGAGCTTTTCAGCCTTCTCTTAAGCAATTTCAATATAGAAAATGCAAGCCTGATTAATTCCATTTGAGAAGACCAAAATGAAGCATTAATTGCTCACTACTCTGCATTTGTAATAACAAATTTAGTTAGGTAGACTTTGAAATAACAAATGTAGTAAGATTAGGCATTATCTTTCACAGAAATAAGTTACTGAAAAGAGTCTCAAATAATATTTATCCAACATGTTAGACAATTAGACATATGTAAGTACCAAATGTCTGGATTTTTTTCAGTGTTATTTACATGTAAGTGCATCAAGTCCTGAATAGAGGAAGCCGTCATAATATTCCATCCACAGCTGACTTTTATTTATACTTGCAAACTGTTAATGAGGATGAATAGCAGACATCTCTTTCTGTAAGGAATCAAAACCTAAAAGAGATAATGTTGCAGCCTATATACTGAAAACAGAATGTTATGTCTCAATTTCACAGCACTCTTTTTCTGTGTATTTAGCACTATATATCGCATTTTCTATCATGAAACTATTTCAGGGGGTGGGGAGAAAAGCAAAACAATCTGTATTTCACATTCTGTTTGATAATAAATGCTAAACTGGCCTTTTAAAACACTATTTCAGGTCAGTAGAATTTTCAGGGAGAATCACATCCCTGAAATTGACTCTGGGAGCAGTTTTACTTTGCAGGTTGTCATCTTATGCATGTTTGGTATGCTGTAAGTATCCTGCATCCAGCACACCCTATCCCATTATGACAGCAGGAGTGAATCCTGCTATAAAGGCATTGTGCTGACCCAGAGAGGCAGGCAATACATTCTCTAATTGAGATATCAAGTGGATGACAGTGGATCTTATGGAGAAGGATAAGGATAGAAAGTTAGACACAACTCCTCTAACCAGCAGCAATGACTGCAAATCTTAGGCTGCATTATAAACTAAATGAATCCTTCCCCAAGCCTCTTCTGCAAACCCCTGCTTTGGTTTGAGCATTTAAGTTTTATTAACTAAGGCAGACAAAAAGTGAAAGTGGAATGTATTTGATATTTTTAGTAAAATATGTAGGTTTTTGCTGAAACCTCCATAACAAAATCAATGCAAATTTTCAAAAGGTCTCAAGACTGGACACAGCCTAGCCTAGACCTGCTTTCTTGCTCATCACTTCATCTTATTGAGAAGATAGCAAGGCTGAAGCTCATGAGTTTTCCTGAACTGAGAATGAGGAATATACTGAAAGCAAGTGTCATCTGTGAATACAATTTAGGGTGTTCAATTATAATTTCACTTCAACCACTTGAAGATAAGTTTAACAATGTAGGATTGCAATTATTTTAAGCGTATATCTGCTTCTTCTATGTTTTGAGGGGTTTTTTTTGTGCAATACATGACTATGCCATCTTCAAAAACGCTTCCTGAAAAGCAAATGCAGAAATTGGTATTAAATTAACAGTGTGTTATGAATGCCTTTGTTGCTGAATGCAAGAAGTCAGTTCTAGTAGCAGATTAAGTCCTGGTGCATCTGTATGATGCAGGGCTCAGATACAGATACTAAACCTATTGACTGGTGGAAATAGTTGTCAAGGATTAGCTCTGAAGTCAGTGAGAGGAAAATAAACTAACAGAGCTGAAATGGGAGAATATGTTTTGTTGAGGAGGAAGTTATGTGGCCACTGGACTGTCTCCAAGAGGCACTGAAATAGCCTGAGCAGAAACAGAGGAAGCGGCTGTGAAAAGTGAGCTCGGGTGGAGTTGGCTGTGATGAACAGTCTGGAGACAGCAACAGCGGCCTGAAATTCAGAGCTGCATCTGTGCCCAAAGCTTATTGATTCTTCACCTTAACGCTATGGATGGACAGCTGCTCTGCTCGCTGGTACAACTACAATTTCTCAGCCAGCCCTCTTCATATGACAGCAGGTTTGCCTGTCTCCTGACAAATGGAAGACACTTTTCCAGATGCCAGCACCAACTAGAGGATGAGAGCTGTCTCTCCTCGCCGCACACCTGTGCTGATGGCCTATTTGTTCTGCTATGTCATACTGAACATAGGCTGCCTGTCCTGATTCTCCAATCCACTCTCAGCTTGCTCCCTCTCAATTGGAATCTGTAATTTTGTGTTGGAGAAGATAAATACCAACTCACATCAGCCCAACATGTCACGAAATCTGAAAATAAGCACTTACTGGCATTTTCCCATTCACAAAAAGGCTCCATAACAAGCCTCTACAAAAGTACCTATTTTTCCTCTTCAAATTCCTCCATAAATCTCTTGCAAAAGTCCTGGCAGAAGTCAAGCTTCTCAGACATTATGTGTGCTGGCAATTGTGGTTACCATTTTGTTCATTATTTCCACACAATTTTGCCCATCAAAATCCATCTTCTATCACTTTTCTCATAGTTAGGCTGAAGATCTGAAGGGAGGGGATAACAAAATTTTGTTTTTCTCTGTCCCCCTGTCAAGTTGAGTGGTGCCACCTCCTGTGTTTCAGAAACCTCAGCATCATGATTGTTGCATTCATAACAGTAGCACTAAGGACTGGAGGAGAGAGCAAATGGAATTTAGCGGTCATGGCTTTTCTATCCAGATTTGTTAGAGAAGAAGAAAAAAAAAAGAAGAAAGGAATAAACGAGAACATTAGTTATTTGTCTAAAGGGCAAGAGAAAGGATGTTTTTTGCACAGAGCTGTGGCCATGCCAAATTTCAAGTCTGGATTTTAGAAATATGCCTATTTGAAAAGAAAAAAATAAAAGGGACCAGGGCCTCTGAAGAGTTCCTTTGTGTTTTGCCTATGCCTGGCAAGAAGAAATTGAATGTAAGCATGTGATAGAACGGCACTCCTAACCCTATTTATTTTAATGGATAAATTCCCTGTAAGTCATCCCAAGTGACTAATGTCAGCTTAAATCATGTCATCTAAATTTCTGGGAGAAGGTTTGTGTTTGAAAACAAAGGAAAGCAAAAGCGTTGTTTGGGTAACTTTAGAAAGTTGTATTAACTTTAAAAAAAAGGCACAAAGACTATGAGCTTTTGATGAGAATTTCCTATTTTCATGGTCCAATTTTAAACCAGTTAGATTAAGAAAATGAAGCACTGTATCAACATCTATCAGGATTTACTTTAGAAGGACTGTGCTAAGAGAGTGTCAGCACTATGGGAAGCTGAAGAGGGATTCCAGACCAGAATAAACTAAAAATGTCTCTTTCTACCAGTTTTTGATTTCTGAAGTTTGTGCCATGAGCCACAGATCCATATAATCTCCATGCGCTTTGTTGGATTTGCAATTTGCCTTTTCAAGTTTAAGTTTAAAAATAACAGGAAGAGGAAAAATCTATTGCTCTCAGACTGAAATTCAAACTGGAGTACCTTTTTCAAGAGCACAGTTTTATCAAGAACTGATTACATAAATCAGTTTGGAAGGAGGAAGTGGAATTACACTAACAAGTTTAAAAAAATGACAGGAAACCAAGTAGGAAAAGGGTTTCCTATGTTATTTCCTTATGCAGAGTGAAGAACAGCACCAATAGGATGTTTTCTAATGTATCATTTTCCAACTCCCTTGGAATGAAACTTGAACTCTAGTTCAAGCTGTTATCAGAGGCCACTGGGAGATGCATTTCAGTGCCAAAATCTCCACATTCACCTCTCCAAAGTAACTCCTCAGAAAGATTATTATTTGCAACCATTTATGAAGTAGCAACATAATGTTAAATAATAAGCTTTAAACTTACATTGTGTCAAATACTAAATCATCTGCTTGCATTAAAAGTTTTACTTTCATTGGTTTTGATTAAGACCTGGGGTCTATTTGGTATTAAAGCTGTCAAAAAATTACCTCATTGACTTTAGTGGGAGCTACCAAGTTAGAACCAGAATTTCCAAACCTGTGATATGGAAGTAAGAAATTATCTATAAAGGACTTGTCTGGGTGAAAAATGGCCTGTTCTGTGTACTACAGGATCTACACCTGATTGTGCGGTAGCTTTGCACCAGCACCCAATACCAAGCACAAATGCTGCTGGTTCAGAAGGTAAATAACCTGAAGGGCCTTGCTAGTTTTGCTACTTACAACTCAAATCAGTAAAACTCCTCTGCATACTTTGGTGGAACAAAAGCATGCCTACCAAACATGGAAGCTCAGGTTGAAAAACCCAACTTTATTTGTTTAAGTATCTAATGTAATGAAGCTAGGATTTTTAATATCAGCAGAGAATTATAATGGTTGCACCATCAAACCTAGCTTACATGGTTTTGAAAGTGTTTGTAATTTATTTATTTTTTTAGTAGAGGATCATATGATTGTGATTTTAAGATATTTAAGATGCCAGGCACCTCAAAGTCTCTGTCTAAAAATTTAAATAAGTAGTAAACTTCTCCAGATCCCTCTGCAGCAAGCACCTTCCTGCCCTCAAACAGGCCAACACACCTATCCAACCTTGTGTCCTGTGAGAATGACTAAGGGTGCCTTTGATCTCCTTATCCAGGTCCTTGATAAAGGCATTAAATGGAATGTACAATGTGACTGAATAAGAAGTATCAGGACAGTCTAATGACCGGCATCTTCTATGCAGCCATAAAGAAAAACATCAGAAAAAAAACCACAGAAATGTGATTCTTGTGCCCTGAAGCCTTAGGAGTAGAAGACTTATGGAAATCTGACTCCAAACTGTACAAAAGTGTGGCTTGGAGCATCCTGAAAAACAACATGGATCTTCTCTGAAAGAGGCTGAACTGCCAGTGAGCATGGAAATGACCAAAAAAAAGCCATATCTGGCCTTTATCAGTATTCATCAGTGAGAAGGGAACATGATAGATTCAGACAGCCTTACTCTACTAGTATCTGTTCAGGAGCTGCCTGCATTGTCCATATTTATATTTATTGTGAAATTTTGGTTATAAAACACTATTTTCACACGTGGAAATAATTACATCCAATACATCTGGAGACAGACATGCTATAAACCCTATGCTTCAGCCTACAACAGCATAATAGAAGACCAACAAACATAACAAAGAAGTAAAGACAGTCCATGAAGGCATCTCCTTAGCAGCAAGGGTTGAGACAGAAATTTAAGCATTAATTATTCGTCCATGACAAGCAGCAAAACTGCAGGAGCAAATGAGAAGTGGTCAATAAAGCCCAAGTGACAATTTTAGCAGGGTGCTGCTTAGTGCACAAGTGCTGGTTGCCCAAGAAGAAGTGTTGGAGGTGATGGTGGGGTGATCCCCAATTACATGTCATTAAGAAAGCAAATCCATAGAGAGCCTCCCCCTTAATAGCAGGCATTTAATTCTTCCAGGGATCAGTGAATAGTGTAACACAGCCATTTGGGATGGGCAATTACCTCCACCATAGTGTAGACTCTGAGTCTGGACTTAAGATTACGAGCACAGCACAGCTGGGGGGAAGAGCAGGAGGTGGCTAACAGCCATGAGACGAATCCTGCAATCAAGGCTATTGCCTAGATACCCACCAGTGATTCATTATTTTTCCAAGTCACCATTTTATTGTGTTTCTCCACCCCATCACCCCATAAACTCTATCTGGATTTGTTGACTGCCAATACAACTTATTTTCCCCTTTTTCTGGTTATGGGTTTGGCCCAGTGTTCCTTAAGTATTCACTAACAGGCTTCAGAAACTGAATGTGCCCCTTTTCTGCCAGAAGGCATGGGACACAGGGGTTGCAAAACCACCTGTCTTGGAAAATATTTTGAAAGTGCAAAGTTAAAAATCATTACTGCAGTCAAACTGTTGGAATATGAAAGCTCAAAGGACAGTAAAGATTGCAAGAATGGGACATATTAAAAAAAAATAATAAAATTAGAGTTTGGTTCTTAGAGCCTTGTCTGTCTTCCCTTCAAAGGGAAACAAAGATGGCAAGCAAAGTCTTTAATCCAGAAGAAATTATCTTAAAGCACCAAAAGAAATTATTTGTTTAGATACCTGCTGTGCTCCACTAAAAAATCTTTGATAAACTGGTATCATTGTTTATTCTGTTATTGCTGATGAAAGCTATTTGATTATAGCTGTAAAAAATCTCCATAAAATCTTAAATAAAAAACACATGTTGTGGCAGAAGCCTTTAGAAATAAAAAACATTTTAAACATATTTTTAAGACAGCCTAATTCCATTGTTTTCTTTCAGGATGAAAGGGGAAATACTGCGCTGTTCCAAGACTCAAGAGTCCCAGATACACTATTTACCAGTAATTAGGTTCTTGCTATCCCATATTTCTCTGCATACATAAAGCAGAATGGCTATAACCACTAGGAAAAAAAAAAAAAAGGCAATTATTTATCATTGCACTCAGAAACAGTATTATTCACACATATTTTGGTGATTCAGATTATTCTGGCTTGTATTATATAAAGCAGAGGTTGCACAGTGCAAGGTGTTGTCATGACATGGAAATTGGCTTTCAATAGCTGTAAAATATCTTTTGAGAGCAAATAAAGTGGTCAGATTCACAAGTCAATATACAAAGAACAGCAACCATGGTTTGCTTCTTCTTGGAAGGAATCAGAAATGCGATATTTAGTTAAAATCCCACAGTTCCTAATAACCACCATGGTGAATTTGTTTGAGCAACATAAAAACCCACTTTGTTTCGCGTGACATAGTCACTGAATGAGGACCCAAGCCAAACTCAGTCCTCAGAGAACATTCCCGACAAGCCCTAAGGAAAACTCACCCTCTTATTCTAGGTCACACATGCCCATAAATGAAGCCTGGCAAGTAAATTTATATTAACATGCACTTAATCATCGAGTTAATGATCCACTTTAAGTATGATCCATGATAAAATATCTCCCCTGTATTCAGAGGGAATGTGACTCCTGCATTCCCTGCAGTAAGCAGAGCATATTTAGCAATAGCAGTTTCTTGTAACCTGCCCTAAATTTTGTGCCAGTGTTCTCTCCATGCAATCACAGCAGTCAGTCTACTGTTTGAGGATGCTCAATGATCGTAACTTGTGGGCATGTCATGTACACAGAACCAAACATAGACTAAATATAGGAGACCCTTGTTAAAATTTATATACTCACCCTATTTATCATTTATTGTACACCCTGTATTGCCCATTCACTGAGAATGAAAATGGCTGCAAAATAGCACCTGACAGCCAAACATCTTGTTTTGGCAGTAGCAGTAAATAATCAGATGCCTCAGTGTTACTAGCTTTGAAATCTAAAATTAAAATATTCTGAAATACTTAGAGGAAGGAAAGCAGAGTGCCAGTTTCCATTCCACAGACTTGAGTAACTTATGGTATTGGATCTCATACTAAAATGTGTTTTATTTTAATAGTATTCAGCAATTATTTGCTGGAGGCTACTATTTAATTTACATTTACATGCATCTCAGGGCTGTCATTAAAACACGGTTTTTACACCATGAATACTATCCTATCCAAAATGATTGTACATATGTAATCTTAATCACATAGGAATTTCCAAGGCCCTCAGTGTATAAAAGTGTATGTGTTTGAAATGCAGATGTGTCTGGGATGGACCGCTGGGCTCTAGCTGGTTCAGTAGTTCATAGCAGCATTAATTCCTCCTTAAAATTAATGGATCCAATTCTCAGTAACAGCATGGCCCCTTTATTCTGCTCTGCCAATATAAAATTATCCTAAGGGGATAAAAATACATAGATCGGATAACTTTTGCTGACACCGTGTGTGTGCAGAACACAGAGTTGAGGAAGCAGGATAAACTAAAATATCCTAGAATATTCTCAGTTCAGATGAGAAACCAGGAACGCTCATGCTGACATCCTCAAAATATGGGCCAAGTTAAATAAACCTGAAAGTGAAAAAGAACTGTGAACTAGCCTGCTGGAGTTCACTGGTAATTTCAAGGATCCAAGCAATGGTGCAAGGTGCAATTGCCAAATAGACACTGACTGTGACTGTCATGACTGCCAGTCTTGCTTTTGCAAGAAGTGATCACAAGCGTGGCTCTTGAAAGACTCCCACCAAGACAGACTGTTTGTTCAAAGCTGCCACAAATCATCAGCCCAAATATATCATCAAAGTGAATAAATTACAGCCAGAAAAAGACGAGCATTTTTTCACTCACTTCTAGTAGCAGTCCACCTTCTTGTACAGCAGTCTTGTTGGATATATTGTCTTCTTTTATCATTTGGCCAACTTGCTTCTTAAAGTGCTTTTCTTGAATAGCTGTTGGAAAGAGTTATCAATTTAGAAATCATAACGATTAGGGTCACGAGTAAACTTGTTGTTTAGGCATTTAACATGCATTGAATTTAATTGGTGGTTACTGTCTTTGTGGTCTGGATCTCAGTTACTGACAACTTTCTTTTTTTTTTTTTTCTCCTTGTGCTGGAGATAGATACAGATTTTGCAGTCCAGATGTTTTTTATATGAAATATCTATCACATTTTTTATTGAACATATTTTTTCCATTAGTCTACTCTACATAAAGCAACAAACAAAACCCACAGGAAAGAAACAAAAGAAAGTTAGCAAGTTGTTTTGTTTATAAAAATATGTTATTATGACAATACAGAGAAATGTCTATATAACTCAGAAGAAAAGGGAGTGAATAAGTTTCTTATTTTCAGTGCTGAATTCCTTGACATCGGATTATTTTGGTCTCAGTTTACCCTGTTCATTTCTACAAGCTTCAGCCTAACTGTAAGATTCAAGGGAATGTTCTTAAACTGTTTCATTTTTACACAGAATTTTAAAGTTTGTTTTTAGCGTGCCATTTACTCCATGAAATTAATGAATATTTCTCATTATAAATTAAAATTTCATATATTTTCCAGAATATTGGGGCAAAAAGCTTATATCCAAATAAGTTTTCATGGGAAGCTTAACTGGTGAGTGCTCTTCCTTCACATTGCTTGATCTCAAATGTCTTTGAATGCTCAAATTCTTCCTATCAATATACCCTACAGAAAAATCACTGAAATACAATACCATTTCTGGGGATAATGAAAGAACTTCTGAGATGGCTGGCATTACATGATTATTTGGCTTCAGCATCATCTAGGGAGTACAACAGGAATGTTTCTTTATCACTTGGTCAGTAAAAATTAAGTTTCACTCCTACTTCCAGAGAAGGCTCATACGAAGATCCTGGTAGCAAACAGAGATCCAGTTTTCTGTTTTTTTCTCCTTTTTTTAGAGAGAATGGGAGAGGAGATCATCCCAGTGATATTATCTGGGACCTTTGATAGACATTTTCCCTTCCAGCCAGAAGGGAGTGGGAACAGCCACAGCCAGAAATGCTTAATAAAACAAAAAAACTCCCCTCTGAAAAAAAAAAAAGCAAAAACCACAGCAAAAAAGCCCAAAAAACCCCAACAAAAACCCAACCAATCAAAAATAAAACCTCCCACCAAAAAAGGGTTTAGATGGCAGGAATAGTTTGTACCAAACCAGAATAAGAATAGAAAAGAAAAAGCAAGCCTCTAAAGGTCCTGAGCCCATGCAAGAGTTCCTTATCAATTTGACAACCCAGTAAGTGACTGATGCAGGATACATCAGCATTTTACAATAAACAATGCCATCTCAGGACCACACCAATTAAATATTTCTGATGGTTTTTGGTTTACATTGTAAATATTTGCTGCAAGTGATAATGTCGGTCATTAGCCCAGAGCAATTATATCAAATGTATAATTAGAAGTAATAAATCCCTCCCCTGAGCATGGGAAAGCACATCAGGAAAATCCCAAGCTGCTTTAAACAGATCCCTACCCATATTTTCCAGCCAAAATAATTTTGGGAATTCAGACTTGTAACCTAGGTTGCTGTGAATAGAATATACAGATTCTTAAATCTGCATGTTCATTTTGGTGTACCTTTTAAGCTAACAGAAAACGGTTGCTTTTGTCCCCCGATCAGCTAGGCCTTCTGCTAGGCCTGTCTATAAGAACAGACATAGACTCATAGGCTCATTTAGGTTGAAAAAGTTCCATCAGGTCCAACCACTAACCCAGCACTGCCAAGTCTGCCACTAAACTATGTCCCTAAGTGCCACATCCACACATCTTTTAAATGTCTTGTGACAACAATTTTTAAAAGCCCAACTTCTATTCCAATGGCCTCTTCCAGAGTTTCCCTCCTCAGAAAAGATGTTTTTGTAATTACTGACATGGTGGTTTGTTGTCTTTGCTCAGGTTAAGGACAGACAGGGAGGGGTGAGAGGAAATGAAGGTTTATTTCTTTGATGTGCTCATTTGGTGTTGTGAAAATTCCATCCGTTCGAACTTCATCGTTAGTGGAAACTATTATTTTATCCAACTGAGAGGGCCAGAGCTCCCTGCCTGCTTGTTAGCCTTCAGGCTCATACAAATACTGCAGCAGAAGCACAAGAGATGTTTGTTCTGCAACTTGTCTGGCTACCATAAATTCCATCTCCAAATGGAAAGCATTCTAATGTTATTTTGCCCATAGAGTTACCCATATGTTAGGCCACACACATCCGTTCTGTACACTGCCCTTCTCACTGGCCTGACTGCAAGGAGACCCACTGCACCATCAAAGAAAGACAAATAACACCATTGCTGCAAGAAGCAAATCCTCCTCAGAGATGGGAACCTTTGCTCTTTGCACCCGAGGCAGCAGAGCCATCACTCATTGCTCACTCTCCTTCTGCCTCCCCAAGCTGGAAATACTTGATTAATCCACCCACGCCTGGGCTGATACTGCAGTGATACCTCAGAAGAGATGTGCTGGTCTCCTGGAAATCCCAAGCTGCTTTATATCTGCCTGTCACCTGGAGAAAGCAGAGCAAGACAGGCAGAAAATCACACAGATCCTGAAAGAAATGAGGAGGAGGAGGAAATGCAAGACATGACAGGCAGATGAGGGAAACTTGCAAGATGTTATCTGACTAGGCAGAAAAACAGGGAAAAGAAAACAGAAGAGTCTAACAATACCCCTGTCACCACCAAGAATCATGAGAGAGAACAGGACAGCAAGTTTTGGTTAGGATGGGTGGCTTGATAGAAAAGACTGTGATGCCAAGACAGCTGTGATCAAGCTTAGACATCTCATAAAATGGTGTCCCTCTGGAGCAACAGTGAAGCCTATGATGAAAACAAATGAGAGCTTGAAGAATGCAGGAGTACTGTCTCTGGTGGGCAGGGAGGAGCAAATTGTCTGAAAATAAAGCTGAAAAATAAAAAACATCAAGAGATGACTCAGTGACCTGAGGGGGAAACACGCTGCTGGAGTTGCCATGTATCAAGAATGGAGCAAGAGAAAAGCTGATACTGCAGGCTGTCTAATGAATGCTGCTGGCTGTAAAAAAGAAGAAATAATAAATTGAGAGTTTTAGCTATATGGAGCTTCAGAATTTCTATGGGAGAGGCGACCCTTCTGATGGTCAGCACAGAGAGCTCATCCACCAGGTTCAAAACTGGCAAACTCAAGAGATGGGAAGTGATAACACCAGAGACCATTTTCTGAGCACGATGTATTGAGCCTGCACTTCCAAAACATGAAACAAAACAGAAGATGGAGCTGTTCTGCCAAAGAAGATGAATGAGAATATTGATACCATAGTATGATAAATACCAGAGATACATGTACGAGGGCTGACAGTTTTGCAAGGTCATGCGATCTGGTGTGCATGGTGCAATCCCATGCAACATTAAAAGCCAACAAGTCTGGAAATGCTGGGTCCTATGAAGAACAACACTGTGGAAATATATAGGGCAAGGGGACAGGGGGCTAGGAAGAAGAGGAGGAAAGAAAAAAAAGAAATAAACCAGCCAATGCAATTTCCTGGAAGACAGGTCAAAGATCTGAGGATACTTTTTCAATTTATAATCTGAAAGCAGTGAAACGATTGGAAACAAAAAACAAAATAATGTAGAGTTAGAATTGACAGTTAATTAATGGAGAAAAGTAGTCCACAGAGGAGACTATAAGATTGTCTGAATGAGTATGGGATGGTCTCAGATAGTGCTGTTGAGCCTTTCACAGCTGCACTGTCTCTGCCCAGAACAATGTAAAAACCAGAGACCTCTTTCAAGCCTCCAGTTCTGATATGAGCATTGCTATCTGCATTTGCAAACACCTTGGCTTGAAACCCAAATCTGGAATATTGTAAAGAAGAGAAAAGCTGCCTAATGCAGTCTATAGAAGCATTATGAAACCAGCCGTTCCCTTTGCCCCAGAAATAACAGAACATTTATTCATTGCAGGATATTCTTTAGTTCAAAGGCATGGAGATTTCAGGAGTCTCACAAAACCATACTTTTTAAACCCATGGGATTACATTCTCCAGAGTGTTTCTGTACCTCATCCTGCACAGCCTTCATTCTTCAGAAAATAATTAGCAAAAGTAGCTGCTAAGTTAGGCTGTGTAACAGACTAACATGGGGGCAAACTGTGCCCCAGGTGCCTGCATCAAGCAACAGCACAGGCAAAAAATGAGCCGTGAAGGGATGCTGCTTCTGAACTGAACACCCTGCCTGGGTTCATTTGGGGCGTAGGAAGGGGACCATACAATCTTCTTCAGATTTAGGCTGGTGAATCAGTTTCAAGCTCTCCTGCAAGGACTACTGGTTCTCTCCAGTGATGTCCAGTGGATAAATTGTTTCTTAAAAGAGGTGGATGAAAATACCAAAATCCAGACTGCAGGTTCAGAGACAATGCTTTAAGCATGCAAATCTTAAGTTTGGTAACTGTTACTCGAAAGGAAGTGAGAGCAGGGTCTCTCTTCCTGGATCTTCTAGCTGCAGGAAGAATCGGCTATGCGTGTTACTCTGAATACTAAGAAAACAAAACAAATCGACTCGGAAACACTCAGTGTGAGCAATTCTGCTTAACAAACCTAAAGCCATGAACTGAAATGGTCTGTTTCCTCCGGCTGTGTTACAGAGAACACCGAGTGACAATTAGGATGGGGGTCATTAGATGAACACTGAAATGAAAAAATACACAGCATAAGGAGCTGTTATACATGGCCAAACAACATGGAAAGGACGTTTGCACAACACACAGGTAGTACAATTGCTTTGGGAAAGAAATCAGCACCAAAATGCATAAAAGCTGAATAAAAGCTGTACGGTGCTTGGTCCTGTTGCGGAGGCTACCAGAACACCAGATGAAATTACGCTAGCAGTAACGCAGAGTTTTTCTTCCCAACTTAGCGGTTTTCTCAGTCTGCTTCTTCTTAAGAGATGCTTTGAAATCTGACTTCCCTTTGAAGTTTCTCGAGTACAGCATGACATTTATTTAAGGTACAAACCGAACCCTTTTGCTTTCCAGATCCCATCCGCTCTTTCTTCCAGAACCACTGTTCCCCTTTCCCAGTGAGCCTCATCCATTTGAGAGGGGCATCAAAGAGATGCCACGGCCGGGCTGCCCTCCTCTCCCCGGGGCTGGGGGGGCCAGCTGGCCCCCCTGAGCCCCCAGCCCGTGTCCCACCGTGTCTGGAGAGTGGAAGGCAGGCGAGGGGGAGGAGAAGTCCCCGCTGCGGAGGAGGCAGAGTGCTGACTAACCCCAGCCCCGCTGTCACGCAAGGCTCGCCGCCTGTCAATCTCCCCGCGGCTCTGACAGGGGCCTGGCCGCCGTTCAAACCCTTGCGTGCGAGCAGACGAGCCACATTACCCTATGAAGTATTTCATAATAACAACAGCTGTTAAATATTGATGACTCCTGGCAAGCGCTGAATGCTTTTCGAGAAGGTTAAGCCTTGGTGTAATGGAACCTAATTCCTCATTATATACTGTATCAGATATCTGGAAGTTGCCTAAAAAAAGCAAAGGAGCTTAGAGCGCAGGATCAGAAGAATAACTCTCATGCAGCAGGGAGAAGGGAGAAAGCCCGCTGTGCGAAGGGTGAAGAGTGTTTCCCCGAAGTCAAATCCCTTCACAAACAGTAAAATACCCTGCTGGAGCGATCATCAATACGGTCGGTTTCACTGTATTCCACTGGAGGATTTTGTGCTTTTAGAAATTATTGCAGATTGGATAAACTTTCTAAAACAGTGATCCAGCTGCCAGTGGTCTGTGTGTGTGTGTAAAAGTACATGTGGAAATTATTTCTACAGAAATACAGAGAAAAGAGGGGGAAAACTTCCTATAATTTTTCTACAAACATCAGCTCTGAGAGATCTGGCTCATTAGAAAACTTAGCAGTGATATGTCCATATATTAAGGATGAAATCTCAGACAACATTTCCAGCAGACAAAAAAAGGAGAAGAACAATCCTCTTGCCTTGGGGAAGTCCTGGTGTGCTTTCCTCCAATTCCCAGAAAAAAAAAATGCACCATCTTCTTCACTCTGCCCCTCTAAAACCCATCCCTCTTATCTTTTCCCTCATGATCTAACTGTTGATCAAGGTTGTGTTGGGAACTGAATCAGTTTGGGGTTGGGATTCATGATCAACAGAGTCCTTGGGATGGACCTGGTGTGATGCCAGGGCAGGCAGTACTGAGTAGTCCAGCAAAAAGGCAGCATCAGAATCCAGGTGCAGGTGAAAGAAGAAACACAAACTGAGCACTTCCTACAGAAGTGACTGAGTCAGGGTATTTTTGTTTTCTTGCATGTGAAAAAGAGATCTGTGTACCTTTGGGAAATAGAGTTTACGTGAGGCAGGCTGAGAAGCCGAAAAGAATTGCTTGCAAATGTTCAGCTGTGCTGCACTGCAAGGAGTTCTTTGAAGCTTTAGGGAAGTGGTTCACCTGTAGGGAACCCAGGTCTGTTAATTGAGTCGGGATAGGGAATCACAAAAACTTAGGAAGTTGTAGGTTGGACGGGACCTTTGAAGGTCATCTGGTCTGCCTCACCCTGATCAGAACAGAGATAACTTCGCTCAGGCAGGTTCCTCAAAGTTTTTGAGTATTTCCAGTAATGGACATTTCTCATTCCCTCCAGGAAAACTTTCATTATTTAATTTAAAAAAAAAGATTAATTTTGTAAGATAAGGAGTTCCTTAATGTTTTAGGTGAATGAGCACTAAGGTAAATTCTGGATGGACACTTCCTGCTCCCACAATTCTTCATTTGCAAATGTGTAGAATAATTTAAGAAATACTGAGAATAGTGAAGTGGCTTTTATAAAAAGTATATCTATATGGAGAACATTCATAATAAGTTATTAACTCTTCTTCTGTTTTTTGCTTGTTTATTCTATCTGTATCTCATAAGAAATCACACTTGTACATCAAGTTTCAATATAGCCTGGGACTATACCTTCTTCCTTATCCCATAATTTCTGAGGGATCATAGTTCCAAAGAAAAGCTCCATGTAATACAAATTTTGCGCTAACTATAAAAACAACAGACTCAAAAGAACCTGTCTAGAAAACACATTTTTTCTCTGTTGCAACCTTTCTTTCTTTACATGACTCAACAGATGATCTCCCCAACAGACAGCCCCACATTGTGCCTTGGCAAAGGTGATATTTTAGAGATCTGTTTGCATCACTGTGACTAAATATTTGAGATATCAGTTGGTCTGGTAGACTATATTGTCTACAAGACTGCTGAAGACATGCAGTCCTCTGAAATTATACCAGGATATAAGACTTAGTCCAAGTAACAGTCTTCCTGTTTGTCTTCACAATTCCATTTTATTTTCTACTACATTAAATATGATGATTTGATCACGGAAACTTATTGATTTATAGGTTCAGTCCTGGGGCCTTAATTTTATCTGTGTACTATTCCATTCTTTAATTAAGCTTTAATATGTTAGCTTGTCTGAATATTTGCTTGCACACCCTTCTGAATAAACACATAAAACATAAGTAAAAATGGGTTATTCTCTCAAACCACAAAATAAATTGCAAACCTGATTTATCAGCAACCTTGAGTAAGAAATGTGCAGACTATTTATTCCAGTTTCAAATAAATACCCACATTACTGACAAAAAATTAAGATGATTCCAACACTTCTTCCTTGCACCTTTAAGTTTTTAAATTACATGTCCATTCATCAGAATCATGATATCCAGCCTAAGTTTAAAGTAGAAAAAAAATTTATTTCAGAGAACTGTTCTGTATTTAGAAAGTCTGCTTAACATTGGTTAGTTCCAGAGTTAAGGACCGCTGAATGTACAATGAATGTAGTTTAGTATTTTCATTCGTGACTTCACCAAACTGATCCACAATTAGCCTTAATTGTATTGCAGTGTGTTCTGACCTGTAACTTCCTGATTGCTTGAGTGGGATCTTAGCAAATCCCACTGATCGTGATATTTATACATATTCAGAGGAGCAGCACATCAGGACACATTCTAGGATCAGACAGATCCTAGACACATCAGGACAGATTCTAGGATCTGTGGAGCACATCACCTGACAAAAATACTTGCAGAATTTCCCCATTCTTCAAAATATCCTTCATAATGGCTTCTTGTCTGAATAGGTGTTCATCTTTTCCCTTGTACAGATATATTTTTAAATGGGTTCTCTATATCCTCTGAATTCTTAGAGTTTTCTCTCTCTATAGCCCAAGAATGTTGTCCTTGTTTGATATGGATCATACTATTTCATTGTCATTAGACCATTTGTTCAGGATTGATTCTCCCAATGAAAATAATACATCAATGGACACTGATGTCCACAGCAGAGGCAGTTGCCCTTTGAGGAGAGGCTAAAATGGCTGAAAGTCACAGGACTTTTACTGAGAAGGACAAGGGGAGATAGAACAGAGGTTTACAAAATTATAAGGGCAATGGATATACTGAATGCAGAACTGATGTTTACCCAACCCCACAATATGAAGGCTGTCAAGTGCCCTGTAACACCAGCACTAGAATGCTTTAAAGTGGATAAAAGACAGCAATTTTGAAGATGAGAATACCAGACTTAATGGACCACTGGTGTGGCACAGTAGTGTATCTCTTATGCTGTTATATTCTCACTGCAATGCCATGGCCTTGTCCACAAAATTTGTTGCAGACAGCAAATAAACAACAGATGCACAACAACAGCATCTGTGACGTGAAACAAAGTATATCACAGAAGTGACAATAAGAAAAATCAGAACTTTATGAGAAAGCCTGTATATGACTAAATTTAAGCATATGAGAAAAGATCAGCTTGTGACTAATCATGGCATCCAAAAACAACAAAAAGCATTCTTTAGTGATAAAAAACCTATTAAAATAAACTTGAGTCTGAAATATTTTTCAAAAACATAAGTAATGAGACCAAAATCCATTTTTACTGAAAAGACAGCTAAGAGGAAAGCTATGTGTGTTCATAAGTAAGCAATTGAAGTCTACTGGAATCTTCCCCGCTTTTGTAAAGGCTATTGTAAGAATTGCATTTTACAGAAGAAATGCAATAAAGTCTTGACAACGGATTTACCTTGAGAATATCAGAACTATTTTAGTCTCTATTGGCTACAGAAGATGTGCATCATTTTACCCTCTCCAATTTTGATATATAGTTTAGAACATTTAGTAATCAATCACTGAAGGACAAACCCAAATCAAAGATCAAGCATGAAAATAAACACAACTAGGCAAATGCATAGAAAGCATCTCTCCCTCTTCTTGATTAAAGCAATCTGACAATGACTAACTTATGTGAGATTTACAACATCTTTTCTAGCCTTTTTGGATTTGGTAACTTCTTTTCCAGGACTATGATTCAAACAGACTGTCTCCTGATCTTCCACTCCTCAATTTCTTGTGCCTTTAAAATTTTCGTTGCACCATTCTGCATGGAAAGATGCAGGCTAAATTCACACTTGCTGGTTCCAAGAGGAATTTAAGGCAGTATCTCTTAGAAGAGAATTGAAAGAACATGTGTCAGTAGATCAGTATATCATCCAAGAGACTCTTTAAAAATAGCCAATGCACACGATCTGGAGAGGATAAAGGAAACCTTTAAGATGAATAAACACTGCATCTAAAATATTCACACTCAGACCTTAGTGCACAGGATGTGCATGTGTTACCCAGAAAACCAAATCTGGATCCAACAGTTTTAGAGTCAGGAATATCATAAGAACAATTCTTTAATATCTGCTGTATATAGCAGCCTGTGTTCAGTATTAAAGCAAAGACACATTCACTTTCCAGTGTACTTTAAAGAAGCAAACACACTTGACAGAGGAAATATGGGAATCTCAATCTTTAAATCAGCTGGGTATCACAGCACACTGCTGCACAGCAACAGACAGACACACACACCTCACAGAACACGGTGCTCTCTGTCTATGGCAGAGATGCTCTGCTTAGATTTTTCTGCTGCCTGTGGAGTTTGCCACGATGACATGAACTGCATGAAGCCTTGAGAAGTTAAATGCACCCAATGTGCTGTGGGAAAAATATGCTTGAGAGGTGGTCCTTAAGATTTGGATTTTCTAATTCAGGAAGTAAAAACACATGCTGAGACAAGATAAGGGCAAGTGAAACATCAGGGACATTATCTGAAAGTTTTTTAAGAAATTATTTTAGAATCTCTTTCCAGGGTAGTTTTAAAACACTGAGCTGTATTCCAGCACCTTTGGGAATGATGAAGAAAACTAGGAGCATGACAATGTTACTGAAAAGCTCAACATTAATAACTATTTGACAACAGAACTGTCAAAAAAAGTGCCTAAACTCATAATGTTACAATCCTTGGATCTCTTAAATGTGTTTTTATCCACATTAATATTTTAATGTATGCATTCAAAAACTAGTCCTGCAAAGCTACCCAAACAGATGGATGTTGTCCCCAACTGGAATCCCTAGTAAGACAGAGGGACTACAGAGAAGACACTATGGTTTGTCCAAAAATAAATTCCTTTTCAGAACAGGAACCTTCTGCAGAAGTATAAAATGCATGCACATGATGTATTCAATTACTACAATAACCTTTATTTTTTACTTCCTCACAAAGGTTTTGCTTTGCCTTTCCTGACAGCTGTGTTCCGTACTCAGAAAAAGATCCCAAGCAGATGCCAAAGACCCTAAACAGACCACAAGTGAGCTTACATTTTCTCTCCCTTTCAGTACCAGAGAAATTACGTTTCTTAAAAGTGCCATGGTCCCTAGGTCAACAGTCAGAAGTAGGACCTTCAAATTTTCTGAGTGTAATAAAAAATTCTGTCTTTATAAAAGGCAGGCAAGGTGACATTTAAAGGCTCTAAGATTGTAATTTTTCTCCCTGTTTTGATTTGTTTTTCAATTTTTCAAATGAGAGAATACTTAGATATAGTGATAACATTACAAGGCAGGCACAGAGTTCTTATCAGACTTGTCCCATTTGAAGATAAGGAAAACCAATGTTCTCTATTTCAGAAACAAAGTCCTGGCTAATAAAATATAACCTTTTCTCCAGTTTCAACTGTTCTGTATGTGTCATTGACTTGAACAGGCAAGTCTGACTCCTACAAAGGTGCCTGCTGCCTTGACTCATAGCAAGCTACCAAAGAAATAACAAATATTCTTTTTGGGATAAAGACGGGAATCTTGTATCTCATTCATGAAACACATGGGATTATGCCTTCGACTTTCTAGGCAGTAAAAGCCAATTGCAGCTTTCACTGAGTGATCAATGCCAGCTGAATAGTGTGTATAAGGAGAACTATGATACATAAATTACTTCTAGTGCTTCTTATTCTGTCTCAGGTCTCTGGATGAAAAACAAATATTTCTTACCTACTGATTCATCTGATCTGTTTTATACTCATCATGTGACATAAGCATTTGTTTCTATTGCATTTTCACCAGTTACAGTATGATCTCCATTGTATATATGTTGTGGCTTACTGCCAGAGTCAGTCTAATAACCACCAAAACAAAACTTACTAGCTCTACACCAAGGAAAATAAGAGTAGGTTTGAGGAAGAAACTGAAAACTACAAATTGCAAAAAGCAGAGATGATCTTGCATGTTTTTAAAAAATGTGAAATTTAACTGGAGGCAGTGTATACTTTAGAGCACACTTCGTTTTAAGCCTAATAATTTTTCAGAGGAACAATTACGCTACATCCAAAAAAGGAATGCTTTTTCTCCTGCTGGGGCAGATTTGCAGGGAGGAGACTCATTTCTGCATTGCTGGTCTGGCAGGCAGCAGAGCTCTATTCCTCTGATCAAGAGATCACTTTCATAACCACGTTTCTGAGGTCACAAATGAGTCTGCTGCAGTCACGCAACCCCTCGCCTACCAGAGCTTACTACAATGCAGGTTCACGGAAGCGCTTTAAAGAGGCAGCTCATCCTTTCAACCCTCACTGATATAAGGCACACACACATGTATTATCATATGGGATTCCCCCAAATATGTCATGGGACTGTTTTATTTCAGTTTGATCATGGAAGAAACATATAGCTTCAAGTTTTATCTGGAAGGAATGTTGTTGCCTGAGTAGAATTAAATCAAATCAAAGCTAAATAGCTCTACAGTTCTTTTAAATGATACTGGCACCTTTTGGAAATAGTTAGCTAGTCTCTTCCTTTCTATTGTCTTAAAGGTCCATGGTCATCAAACAGGCGCTACTGTGAACTATGCTAATTAAGATATTTAAAAGTCATAGTAAGCAGTCAAACAAGCATTAGATTCAATAACCAATAAATATGATTGCTCTGAATTAAACATTGTCCTGCCACACTTTTAGAAACAATATGGAAATAGTAAACCAGGAAACAGGCTTATGAATTGACTCTGAAAGAGTACTATGAAATTACAACAAGTTCTAGTCAGAGCTTGATCCTAGGTCAGAAAAGTCTACTTTATTTTAGTCAAATATCCCACAAATTACCAATATAGTGATCTGTTGTATGGACATGCCTTGCAAGTGGTAGCTGGAATGACTTTGGATGGTAAGAGGCAGTGGGGATTTAAAGAAAAAAAGTTAAAAATATTTTTCCTCTTATGGTAAGTCCACTCTACCCACTGAATGGGGGATTTGGCCTATTTTCACAAGCAGTTAACGCTATGAAAGCAGCCGTTGTTGTTTCATCATTAATTGTTTGCACTAATTACCTGAAATAAAGTTTTAAAAAGCTGTTAAATTACTTTGAAGCCTACAATTAAAAAAAAATTATGATAGCTATAATGCTCATTGATATTTTGTGAGGATTAGTGTGCAGACACATTTCATTTAATGGCAGCACAAACAGGCTTGCCCAAATCAGCTTAAATAAAGTAACAATAGGAATGAGGGCACAGCACTAAGCCTGTTGAGGACTCACAGTGTGTGATGCAGTTTGCACTGTCCTGCAAGTTCACTGCTATTATTAGACACACTAAACAGGTGAAAGCTTGTTGAGGTGTGCCCATATATGCTAGAGACAGTTTCAGGGATCCTGGAGATACACCCACAGGCTATTAAATACCCTTGGCTTCATCCAGAGCAAGGGCTTTTTACACTTTAGGCTTGACCTTGATGTGTATCTTCAGCCAGCAGTGGGAGAGGTCCTCTCTCATGTGCATTGCAGTTTCTCATTGACACAAATAAGGTCCCAGCCCAGCTTTGCTACAAAATTAATGATACCCCAAAATTGGCCTTATCTCTGCTCCAGCTCTGGCCTATATTTATGGAGAGGAATTAGGCTGGAAGCTGGACAGAGAATTGTGACTTTACTGAGGGTGGACCTCACTGTCAGAGCTCGGTGCACTCACATCATAGAGGCAGGCTTAACCTCAGGTGCTGAGCATCACTGCAGCTTCTCAGCTCAGTCACAGTGTTGGTGCAGGTGGTGAGACAGAGACATCAGTCTATAAAGGGAGGGTGTTGACAGCCTCTAGGGTGACCTCTAACAGTACTAGTGCAGACAAAGCTCCAGGCATTTCTGAAGATAAGTCACACTTTCAAAGAATTCTGAGACTTCGGAAGATGTTACCTTTAGCCTTATGTTACTGATGTGAGCCCATTCACTTATCACTGCAACAACTTCCCATGGAAATGAAAAATATACAGGATCAACTCTTGCCTAAACAGACTTTTTCCCTGTTTATGAACTTTGGCTGAAGTACAAAAAGTTTATCTAGAGAAAAACAGCACTGGATACTAATGCAAGTATTTAATTAACATGGCAATGTTTCCTTTCTAGCTATGGAAAGGGATACGTGAGAATGCTGTTGGGCTACCTTACCTATACAAACAAATTACACCGTTCTTCTGGAGGCAGCTGGCAAAGAAATCATTGCTAACTGCAGGAATGACTTAATGTATGGGCATTTGAGGGTAAACAGATGCTAGAATACTGCTACTCAGCTCTGTTCTGCATGCCAGTCTGGCCACAGAGGCACTTACTGCCTCAGAAAGGCAAGTCTTGCCTTTCTGAAAGTCCTTTTATATTAAAGTAAAATATCACTAATATTTTTTCAAGAATATGACCTCTCCTACTCAAAGACAGTGTGGTCAATTACTCCATTTTCTATGGAGATGCAAGCAGGTAGCTAATACATGTGTCTAAGATCCATTGGATGTGCAATTCTAGAGGAAGAACTAGTCAGTAATTTAGTAGAGTGAAATCAGGATAAACAATGATTTCTCATATGACAACTTCCAAATAATAACTGCAAGCTTTCCTCACTCCCTCCAAGGCTCCTATTATCTTGCAAATCTGCCTATATATTATTTTGTTTAGTCCTTTTGTGGAGCACTTCATTTAATTGGAAAATTATCCAGAGAAATTAATTTTTGTGGAGGATTTTATTTAATCTGAAAATTATACAGAGAAGTGTAATAGAGTTCACTGGTACCCCAACTAATAATCCAAAATCAAACCATTTCAGATTAGTGTACCATAAATCATTTTCAATTAATAAATTGACTTTAAATAGCTACTAAGAGATATTCTTTCATTAGAAATAGGTTTAAGTACTGTGACAAATTACTTAAAGTTAATTAGTTATTAGACTCAAACCTAAGGCTTCCTGAATAACTTGGTTGTAAAAATTACAGCAAGCTTACTCACAAAATTGCTTCTACCCTCACCCTCTTCCTTTTACCCAAACATACTGTACATACTTGAAAATGGCCAGATTTTGTCTGGAAGAGGAGGAAAAGATAAAGATTGCTTTGCTACTGCAATGTAAATTAAGGTCTAGCTTGGTCAGAACTACTGAAGGATGCCCGGAAATATACTTGCACTAGGCAGACTGAGAGGGACAGCAATTAGCGCAGCTGCAGAAGTTAGTTTAAAGCCAATTGTTGAGTTGTTTTCCCACAAGCTATGGCTGAGCCTTCCACATGTGGTGGTTCATACAGCCTGTCCCAGCACAGCATAGCCTTTGCCTGATGAGGAGAATGAGGGAAGGAGCTGGAGTACCTAATGATTGCACTACAGCCACAGCAACAGAACTGAGAGTCGATGGAGTCAAGGCAGGATGGGGCAGGCTGGGAACGGGACAGCTGGAACATTCTTCTGCCTGATGCATTTTCCATTGGCCAGATGTTCCCCAGTTGCCATGAGCTGCGAGAGGCTGCATGTGCCACTCCCGCAGGGTGTTCTGACCCCTGGGAAGCACTAAAGAGGCCCAGGCCTGCCCAGCATTGAGGCAGCACAAAGGTATTTCGAAGCTCTGATCCTCTCTTCTCCCACTCGATCCCAGTGCCAAGTGCAGCTGTGGCGCGGGAACTCAGCTGTGGTGCAAGACTCATTTTGTACATTAACCCGATGAGCTACGGTACCATCTGACATCAACATGCAGCTAATTGCTGTGGGAACAAAACTTTGACTTTCCTGACCTATTCAAAGTTTGAATTTCCCAGTCACTCCACACTCCCATACTAACAGATGGTATACAGGGTGTAGCTTCAAAATTTCCTGCATCAGAGCATATGAAAAGACAACAAGAGGAGATGAATTGCACATCCCTGGAAACCTGCCCTTTATTTGCAGAATGGTGAAATTCTAAATAAGTCAATTAACGTGCCCAAGCAGCCCCTGTCTTCCACGCAGATAGTGCTGGCTGAAACTCTTCCGCCCAAGCTATCCCTGCCATGTGGAGCTGGAAAAGCACTGGTTACAGGAGCTGACTCATCAGCTGACTAGCCCACAACCTCAGCCACAAAGGACCAAAAATGCTGGTGGTGGCATGAAGCGTGTGGGTGGGAGCAAGGAATAAGCAATCATCTGGCAGCCTAATGCAGAAAGGAGGGTTGACAACAAGCCATTATTTATTCCCCCCTCCCGCCTTAAGGCTCATCCCTCTGCTTCAGTGATTCTCATCATCTTGACGCTGTGGTAGGGCTCTTTGCAGGGGAGGGAATAAAAGGTACATCCCCTCCCTGTGGCCCATGCAATGAAAGCATCAGCAGGGTATCTGAGCTCACCACTCCCAGATCTCTTAGGGCAAAAGGCCCTCATGGAGGAGAATGGAAAAGAGGTTTGCCTGGTCCTGCTTTCACCCAATAGGAGACTAGAACAATGTCTCACTGGGAAAAAAAAAAAAAAGGACATAATTGCTTTCCCACTAAAGTCAATTACTGGAGAGGAGGGATGGAGATCCAGTTCTGGAATGGCAGATGGCAGATGTAACCAAAGTTTTTAGGAGCAGAGCAAGGAATATAGGAAAAAAAAAGGTGTGTGGGGGGGAGAATGCTGTAGCAAAGATGGGAAAAGACAAGGGCAAAAAACCTATATGGAGAAAACAAGAAAATCTACAGAAGAGGAAGATGCAAAAGAGAAAATTTTACAAAGAAGTCAGGTGGATTATTACTAAAAAGGCTGCCAGAGGAAAAGAGGTGGAAGGGAAGTCACCAAGTTAAACAGTAAAAATAAAAATTAAAAAGATAACTGACAGATTTAATTAAAACTTAACATGAAAGTACACTGATAAAGTCCCCCAAATTGTTCATATGTATCACATTATCTCCATATATATCTAAGTTAACTTTTGAATGTTCATTCCCTCCAGCAGCCTTCATCACTGCTAATCTATAATATGGTCAGTTGGTCCCCATTTTAACTAGAACAAAATATTGTCTAGCCAAATTATTGGTGTGGTGATGGTGTGACTTCACACCTCCCAGGTTTTAACCTTTTCAATGGCATTTTTGTTACCACTCTGAAAAATACATTGAACTTCAGGCAATGTGTTTCTTGAAACACTGGGGCAGATTTTGAAAGCCTGGCATATATTACTCCACTAATGCCAAGGTTAAGCAAAACAAAAAGAAATTAAGGACGTGACCAGTTGTCTTTATGTTTCCTCCCCAACCAAACTTGTTGTTTTCTGAGAAGAGGCTTTTTGCCCAAATTTTGCCTACAGTAGGTCTTTCCTGGCAAATTGCCTCAGTGGAAAGGAGATTAAGTTTCTCAATGTCCTCTTTTCTTGGAAACTTTCTGTTACATTTCCCAGTCTCCAATACAGGCAGCTCAGGACACAGGAATCTACAGCTTGAAAGTCTTCCCCAACATGTTTTTCACATGTTGTTGTATTGGCACTTGGCAAGAGAGAGATGAAGAGTCACAACACTGTAGTTTGCAGCTTTTCTCTGGCTGGAAAAACCGCACTAGTTGAACATAATCTTCAGAGAGTCAGAAGACAGAATATCTGCTGAGGCTACAGAATCTAAAGTAAGCAAGCTGACCCCTATGTGGAGATTGTGACTTGACTTGACTTGACTAGATAAAGACAAAATAAATAAATTCCTCTTTTCCAAATGACCTCTTGGAACTCAGTGTCCCTGCACTAAGTGTTGCTGCCAGGGGCACATCTTCTGTCCAGAAACTGACCTCACCTCCCAGCTCATGCTTACAGGGGTGACAATCTCAGACAACCTACTGGTTTTAAAGATACTATCAGCTACTACCATGATACTTTTAAGGTATGATGGCAAAGTAACCTTCAAATTGACATTGTCTCTTCTGTCCTAACCATAAGCTGGCAGCAACAAATGTAGGGTGCATCACTGTCCTGAAATGATACGACACTTACTGCCAGACTTATTAAAAATTTCTAAAGTGCTTGCTAGCATCAATAAAAATGAAGCATGTATGTTGCAATGTGCAATACCTTCAGACTCTCTGACATTTTACTGAGAATGTTTGGCTGAGAAGAAAGAGCTCTTCCCTTAGGGGGACATACAGAACCACATTGCTAGGGTTTAATACAGTTCTGGTGGTCTTGAAGAAGTGCTGAAAGCAATCAAAACCTCTATAATCAATCGTAAGTTGAGAGCATTCTGCACCTGGCATGACTGCACCTCTAAGAATTATTAATTTCAAACATTGCTAATTTCCTCTTACAAATATTACTTGCTGTGAGATGTACAGCCTTTTCCTATATGCCGCAATGTAGATGCAGTGTAGAAAAAGCATGGAAAGAAGAAATGCAATTTCATTTTTCTCCATGTACTGTTATGGTCCTTTTAATAACATATTAGAATATTCTCCACATAAATCCTCACATTCACCAGCTCAAGATACATTATTAAGGCTGAATTATTTATCCTCACAAGAAATGCTTTCATAAAGCATTATTTATTGTGCCATTTTCCCATACAAGTTTTGTAGGGGTCATTTGATGGTACAACGCTGGTTTAATAAATTATTTGGAATAAAATATAGAAGGTTTGTGACAGATTTTCCCTGATGCTGATATGCAACATAATACCAACATACAGAAGGTAGCATTTTCTGTACAGATATTGAAATAGTCTGGGGAATAGATAAGATTAATATAAGGTGACATGTTTTGCCTGTATACAATTAGTAAAGTGGTTATGAAGTTGTCAATGGACTAGGAAGAAAAACAACTTAAAAGATGTTGTGTTTTGATTTAGCTCTGATCTTTGCTTGTTTTCAGTTGTCTTAACTTCCTTCAGCTGTTTCCAATATGTAAGTAGCCAATTTATATTGCAGGTTAGGAGGTAAATGGGAATAGTAGACATTTACTTATTATAACAAATATTTACTTCCTATGTACCTTCAACTTGATATATTCCATGCAGCTATAAAGAGGAAATGCATTAAGGGGATTTCAATAGAATTTTAGGGACACGGTAAGTTTATATGATACATTGGCAAGACTGTTGTATAACATCAAACTTTCAAAAAAGTAATGATGAGCTTCTTTGAAAGAAGTTTCTAAAGTCTGCTTGTAACTTCTCTTACTGAGCATCTAAGTCTGCTGATATACATTTTGCTTCTACTCAATGTCAAGATTTTAGAAAATTTGTCAGTTATATTATCTGCAGTATTGCACCAAAAAGGGTAATAAAATTAAAACTGGACTTACAAAGGGAAACCTGCTATGCCTCACCTAAAAAACTTGCTTTTCATTTCATGGTGGAGAACTTTCAGAGCACTGACTAATATGCTACTGTTACATTAGATAGAGAAGAGAATTATCTATGTTAGTCACATGGGATTTTCTTTCTAATGAAATGAAAAAGATACTAAACCAAATACAGTTAGATGAAGACAAGTCCTTCAGAGTGATCCATTGAGCCAAACTGTAGGATTATCACATAGCAAAGTGAGGCAAGCTTTGCAGAAACCAGCCCTCTACTCATATTTTATATGGCTCAGGGGGGACCTTATCTCTCTCTATAACCACTTGAGAGCATAGCCAGGTGTGGGCCAGCCTCTTCTCCCAGGCAATCAGCAACAGCATGAGAGGACACACTTTTAAGCTGTGCTTAGGGTGGTTCAGGTTGGACATTAAGAACTTCTTCACTAAAGGATCATTAAATATATTGGAATGGACTGCCCAGGGGGGTGGTGGAGTCAGTCTCTGGAGGTGGCACTTAATGCCCCGGACTAGTTGACAAGGTGGACCTCAGACAAAGGTTGGCCCTGATGAACTTGGAGGTCTTTTCCAAATGAAATGATTCTGTGATTTTGTGATCTGCATTGTATCAGAGTTCTCTGCAGAGCTTTACTATGTGCTGTAGCCCTAAAGTCAGCTGCAGGAAAGTGAGAAGGGAAGCTAGGAAGACAATCTCCCACACTATTCACTAGCTGAAAACTATTTGTCTTCTTTGTCTTCAAAGTCTTATGCAATTACAATATGCCAAATTAACTTCAGTGTTCTGTTGGATAAGACGCATTGTCTTTCCTTTAAAACATATCTGTATTTAAAATGAGAAACAAAGTAAATCATTTTCTTGACAGTAAAGATACACACTTCCTCTCAGAGATGGTAATCACTCATGAAGCTGCGAACAAGTGTAAACTAAGCCAAAGTTTATGCCTGGGGAAATGCTTTCCTTCCCATCCATTGCACAATTGATAAGGACAAAACTATTGCTAGTATCTCCTACAGTCACTGAAATTGCTAGCAAGTTCTGAAGTAAAAATGCCATTTTTTCCTGTGATGAAAACCAGTCTCTTGTTTCCATATCCAAGGAAAACAGTGGAACTAAAGTCCAATTTTTTCCTCAGTCTCCAAGATCTAAACATAATTTAACTCAAGAGAATTAGATCAATGACAGTGCATTACTTGTAGCTCAGGATAATGGAATTTGAGCCATGCAGGACAGTGAGAGTATTTCAACAGCAGGTACCAGGCCGGGCCAAGAAGGGGATTAGCTGGAGAGCAGGGATTAAGCAAGCACAGTGCACAATCAGGATGAACACCAATGAATACAAAAAACAGTGTGTATATCAGTCTCCTGGATTAGATGGACCCAGACTTTTCCTTGCCACTTGCATGTACCACATTGAGTTACACATCCTTGTCACATTCATTTACATCTATGTGACATGAGATGCACGGTGGGAGTTAAGCAAATGCACTGAGCACAAAAGCCTACCAAATGAAAATGGTTAAGAATGACTGAGCAAGCTGGAGAAAGGTGAGGACCCACACCCAATGACTCACAGTATTTTGGGGACTTCCCCTAGCACTGGAGCAATGTAGAAGCTGTGATTTGTGGGAACACCTATAAAATCAGGCATCGTGTGCATGGTTGACCCTGTGTCTGGTCCTGATTGCACTTCTATTGTCAGTAGAAATAGTGGAACTCTCCCAGTGCCAAATGCCCTCAGGAGAAATCTAACAAAGATTCCCCTCATGTTTCTTGTCATTTCCAGCTCTCTGGTTTTTCTAATCAGTCTTGATAACAGCAAGAGAAACATTGAAGCCTACAGGGATGTTCATTTGGATGGCATCCAGCATTAGAAAAGTTGCATGAGATACAGATCCAGAATTACAAGAGGAAATTCTGCAAGAAGAATCCTAATGATGGTGTGTTTCCCAAGGACAGCATAAAATCCGTGTAGTCCATGCAGATGACTTAATCAGTATAACAGCTCTGAGTTTGTAGTAGTTCTGGTAATATAAACAACCCAGAGCACAAGACACAAGCACCAAGGAGCACCAGAAAATATCTGAAACTTATTTATAACCGAAACTAACATCCTTCATTTGCCATTACTCAAAAAAATAAGTACTGAATTTAGAGCCAGTCTCAGAACATGACACTGAACATAGTGTTGCACAGACAAGTTCCCTTGATCTTCAAAGGTAATGGGAATTCAAGCAATTTAAATTTGTCTTGTTCTTCCTGAATATAGGTTCATTCTGAAGTAAATCATGCTTCTAAATCAACTCTGGTCCTACAAAACCCATCTTGCTTGTAGGAAAATAAATAGAAAGCTAGCCAGGAGAAGGAGGTACACACTCTTACAACAGACAGCAAGAGCAGATGCAGTTCTCCTCCAAGAGTCAGCAAAGGCCTTCCAAGGACAGAGAGATCTCCAGGTTATGCAAGAGGGCCTGTAGTACAAAATAGCCTCAGTTATTTGTCACATGGAATGAATGGTGTTCCCAGGAAACAAGGGGAAGAGAAAATATTGACCCATTAGTATAAGCAATATGTCCCAATAAAATGGTCTCTCTGGTAACTAAATATATTTTAAAAATCTAGTCAAAATAATGTTTGAAAATGGGTAATGTGGAGGAGAGTCAATTTCGAGTGGGCTCTCTAGAAAGAAGTCCTGCCAGATCTCAGGGATGGATGAATGAAGCTATCCTGCTAAAGGTCTTGACACTTCTACGAAAATTTCACTGATGTAATATTTTAGCATTTGATTAGACAATGATTTGCAGACAGTAGGTCTTCCTTCAATGATTTGCTTATAAACCACTTATGCAGAAGAATAGTTTTTCCTTTTTTTCAGTTGCTGTATTGCTAAAAAGTTGGTAAAATTAGAGAGCAGTAGAGAGTGAAAAATGTTTCTTTCATGAACAGTCCATTTTTGGCCAAACACTCCAAATATTGGTGCAATTTGAATACACCAGCTCAACACAGCCACAGGAATAACTTTACCTGTTACCCACTGTGACAATGAATGTTTCTTTTCAGTACAAGCCATTGAATATGCTGTCCTAAGAAACCTACACTACCCAAATGTTTACAATCTAATTAAGCTACAGCTGTGGACTAGGGCAATATATATGCTAAAGACATTTTGTATGTGATCAATTAAGAAAAGTCCTCATTTCTCTTCTAAGAAAGAAATCATTCAGACATTCAGTTTCAGAGGACAGAACTGGGAATGCTCTAACTCAGCAGAAGATGTCTTTGAAAACTCAAACTTCTAATTGTTAAAAAGCTCAAATACATGGGGGAATTCTTATCTAAAGGTAAAAGCTTCAACCCTAACTAATCAGAGGAACACAAACTGAATCCTTGATTTGTGTCTCAAAGTACAAGTTTCATTTAAAAAAAAAGTTTGAGGATAATCTGAAAGCCTCTAAATATTTGCATAATGGAAATCAGTATATAAGTCATACCAAGAAAAGATAGGTGGGAATGAAGAGATGGAATCAATGAGGTATAATTTCCTCCTTGTTGTTGTTGGTTAAGACATCTTATCCTGCTCTTATAAATCTTTCTTATAATCTTTATTGCTATTTCAGATTTTTTATTATTTTATCTTTCCTATATCTGTTTTACATATATCCATTATAAAGGACCTGGAGAGAGACCAATGAAAGGACACAAGAATGATGAAGAGACTAGAGCACTTCTATGAGGAGAGGCTGAGAGAGTGAGAGAGTTGGAACTGTTCAGCCTGGAGAAGGGAAAGCTCAGGGTGGATCTCATCAGAGTGTATAAATACTGAAAGGAAGGGTGGAAAGAACAGCAAGGTTCCTTTCAGAAGTGTCCAGTGACAGGATCAGAGTAAACAAGTACAAAGTGAAACACAGGAGGTTCTCTCTGAACATCAGGAAACACATTTTCACTGTAAGGACGACCAAGCATTGGCTGGGGTTGCCCAGGGACACTGTGGACTCTCCACCCTTGCAGATATTCAAAATCCATCTGGACATGGTCCTGGGAAACTGGTTATCAGTGACCTGGCTTATGCAGGGGGCTTGGGTCAGGTGACCTCCAGAGGTTCCTTCCATCTTCAACCCATCTGTGAATCTGTGATTCACTAAGACTATAATTTTAAATTAAAAGGAAAGCTTCAGGCTACTGAAACTGGATTACAAATGAAAGATTAATTTTTCCCATGGAAATGGATCCAATATAGGCCATAACTATAATAGTTAGCTCAACCATATGAACTTAGTTTAAGAATCAGTTTAATCTTGTTGTAGAAAAATTTGCCATGCTTATGTAAAGCAAAATCTAAAAAACGTATTTATACCAATGAAGCAGAATTTGTCATTCCAGGAAAAAAATATAATTACTGAGAGTCTGAAAAGAAAACTCTGGAAAAACAGAATTATTAGGAAGAGATGGTGGGGTAGAAAGAGGGGCCTGAGAACCACAATACATGCACTGCAGAGGAACCTTGGAACCTCATAACAGGAGCTTTGATTCAGGTAGGCAGCACTCCTACAGCACTGTTAAGTAGCATTACATTGCAGATTATGTATGCACTGAAAGCAAGATCACCCTGTGCTTCTGTAACCATCTCAGGTTTTAAAACCTTAAATTTCTGTGCCTCAGGAGTGTCATGCATGTCACACCAGAAACAGGTCTGCAGTGGGGGCTGCAGTGCTAAATATTCAATTGTTAAAATAAATAATAGCCTAAATGGTCTAAGGACTGAATCCAAGGAATCTCAGTCACAGCAGTATGCTTCTGACCTAGGAGAGTAACAGCCAGGGACACTGTAGGAGGAGAACAAAGCTAGAACACACTGCAATCAGGCCAGCTGAGAGGAATCCTTTGTTGCTTTCTTCTTAAAAGAGATAAATTCCATTTCCATTAAAGAGAAACATTGATGGGAATTGGATCACACCAAACACATAAACGAGTAAAAGGAAATGACCCACTAACATAAATGCTTAATCAGAAGAAAGAAAGAAACCACACAGTGTGTGCTACCCTGTCAGAAAATGGGAAAAAAATAAAAAACCTAGAAAAAAATCTATATATATGCATGTATATGTATATGTATATGTATATGTATATGTATATGTATATGTATATGTACATATATGTATATGTATACATATGTACATATATGTGTGTATATATATGTGTGTGTGTGTGTGTGTTTGTATTTATGTGTGTGTATATGTGTATATGTGTATATATATATATATATATATATATATAAAGAGGTTTAATTGAAGGGGAGAAATGGGTTAGAAGGAGATAGGGCAGCTTGGTGAAAGTGACGGGGAAATCCTGGAATCAATGGTTCTTGCAGCAGCAGCAGCAATCCAAGCCACAGCATTGGAAAACAGAGGATGAACAGGAGGGAGACTTCAGTACATCTGGAAAAATCTCAGAGGACAATTACCTAAGGGAAATAGATATTGGATGTTTTTTCAGTGAATCAATATATAGGAGATAAGTGTAAACTGTCTCAGTGGCAGTGAAGAATGGGAAATGTAAGAAAAGACCGCCTTAGCAAAATCTTGAGTTCTTCAGTGACTGGAACCTCACAGAAAATATCTTTTAAAATTAATAAAATAAAGGACAAATGTATAAGAAGAGAAACAGAAAAGCCAATGTATAGTATCAGATGTTGCAAGGAAGGGAAGGTTATGAAAATCATGCTGGAAGCCCTTTAACCATACGAGGTTGGAAAAATAGATTTCTGCTACTCAGCAGAAGGGGAGCTACAGACAATGAAAACAAAAAAGTTTAGTGTTATTGCCTTTTTTTGCTTCCATCTGTTAGGATCACCTTCATGGCTGTAAAAGCTGAGGAGCCACAAGAAATGGAAACAATTTTTTTTCCCTACAGATGAGGGGCTTAAACTGAAGCAAGAGACTAAGAGACTTCCAGCTTGGATTTTAGGGAATGCAAAGGAAGGTATGAAATCAGCCATGTTGCAGGTTTGCAAAAATATTAGACAATGATCCTCAGGTTAAGGCATAGCTTATTCTTTACCTAGGAAGGTTCACTAAAGGCTTGTTTCTTAAAATTTTAAATTCTACATGAAAATAGATGAACTGACATTTGTAGACAAATTTCTCAAACTCTACTGTAATTCAGTTTACAATCCATATATAACTTTAGTCTAAGGCAGGTCAAACAACATGTTTGACTGGCAACATGCTTAATTGTCACTAATTTTGCAAAGATCTGGATTACAGTTTAAATATAAATTTACAGAAACTTTTAAGATATTTATTCACAGAGTTCCGTATTTAGTCATCCATATTTAGTCATCCATAAATCTATCTGATTTTTAGCTTTCAAAGTCAAATGCAGTCTGGAAGTAAATAAATACAGAGAAGGCACTGAAGTCTGCAATAAACACGGAGATTCAAAATAATACAGGAGGGAGCTTTTGTCAGGAAAGCACTGCTTTTGTGCTTGCATGCACATCTCTGTTTTTGAGTATGTATATGTGTGTATGCAAAAAATGTCCAGATGGGCAAAATAACAAGCTATTGAATTAAATTATGCTTTATATAAATTATGTAGTAAAGAATTTAAAATAAAAATGTTCATCCATATTGAGGTCTCTACATTTCCCATCTAAGACTCAATATTATCAGAAATGCTTATGGCTAAAAGGTCTAACATTACTGAGTGAGATGTCAACGGGAAAGTTTGAGTGGAATTTGAGTATTAATACAAGGTTAGTTACACTAAGAACTGAAAGATGAGGAGCTATATAGCCCTAGTTGTAACTGTGCTGGTCTATCTCAATTGTCATAGCCGGTTTCCTTACAAGCACTGGGAAATATAAGTTAGCTCTCTCTCAGAAAGGACCTGAGCTGTTAAAAGGACAAGGTGCTACTCTTCTGATATTTCTTTACTAAATCATTACCTGTACTTGAAGGGAACAAGTTAACCAACCAACAAAATGGGGCTGGTTTTGAAGTAGAGCAAGACCACCATTTCCCCACCAGTGGAAAAACTGAGAAGTAAGAAGTACTAAAGGATGTGTTGTCAAGAGTGGTAAAGGAAGACAGACTACAACTAACCAAGATGGAACATGTCCAAAACAGAGGTCCAGCAAACTCAAGTGGTCACAGACGCTAAGTGCCACTCCATGCTCACAGGAGCCCACCCAAAGCAAATCTTTGTTAGGGCCAAAGGACAGTCATAGTTTCCTGTAGCAGTTGATGTCTCTCAGTCATCAGCTAACCCTGGTTCAGACACAGCTGCCTCATTCACAAGATCTGGTGAGATTGGAAGGTTATTGCTGCAAGCCATTTTGAAGTGCTTATCAGGAAAATGCAAAACGACTGAATGCCTGTAGCTTGAGGGGAGCAGGACTATTAATAGAGCCTCTGCCAACTGATAACAGAGATATGAAGAATCTTAAATGAGCAGACAGCAAAAGGAAAATATTTCTAAGAATGAGGGAGGGAATTCACTGCAATGACTTACACTGAATCCTAGGGATATCTGTCTCAACAGCCAGGTCTAAATTTTGGAAAGGAAGCTGGCCTTTGCTTAAATCACTTAGGTAAGATGAACTGGTCATATGCTTCAAGGTGCTAACCTCTAATGCTCACTAAAATGGGAATAAATGACTGATGGATGTTCTCCATGCCCAATTCTCTGCAAAACCATTTTGACATTTGAGGTCAATATGGTGAGGTTAGTCTCTCCAGTTGGCTATTGATCTTCATAAACACGTTTGTGCTGCGCACTGACTATGGCAGAGTAGCTACTAAAAGGACACCTAGTGGTAAATAAATGAGTGTGCCCAGAAACTGCTGGCATTGCTGAAGGTGTGCCACTGTAATTGGCATGGGAATTGCTGACCTGTTATGGGTCGAATACGCAATGTCACGCATGAACTTAATGTGTCAAGTAACCCTACTCATTTATTTTTTAAAATGACAAGCAATATTCTTAAAAGCATGTTTTAAAAACCTGAAATTTTAGCTTAATTTCCTCAAAATTCAGAGAATAATTGTTTTAAACAGAAGATGCACAGTACTGTCTGTCACACACTACAGAACTGATTGTAGTGAATCTCAACTGCATCCATTTTAGGGATATTAGATAGCTGAACAGGATTCATTACAGATATGTTTTGCTTGATATTCAAGCCAAATTTCATCTTGGGCATCATCTTGGGCATTCCTTCGTTCCTCCACTGCGCCACTCTAAAATATCCTGAGCAATTCCTTCCCTTCTTGTCTTTTCCTCCTATGAAGACAAACAGCTGGAGAATATAAATTGAGCTAACTTTAGTTTTTTAGGGGTTGTTTGTTTGTTTGTTTGTTGATCTTTTTTTTTTACCCATGCAACTTTATAGTCACTTCTTGCCTGTGGTTATTTCCAACCCTTTAATATGTACTAATGCCCTTGTGACCAAGAGATGCCCACAACAGAAAGCTCTGTTCCAGATGGAGTCATGCTGGTCTCATGCAGAGAGGGATTATGACTTTCCTGTGTAGTGACATGTTGCCTCTGGGCAAACAGACCAAAATCCATGCTTAGCTTTCTTGTTTATGTCAACATACCATATTACAAGCATGGAACAACTTGTTGACCACTGTCCCTCTTTGGTTATTGTATTTATGTTCTCTGTTGCAGGTTTGTCTTTTCTACTGAACACCAGTTTCTTTCGATTAATTTTCCCTCAGTGAATTAGTACAGATTTACTAAGCCATTTTTCCAGATACCTTCTTTTATCCAATTTGCTAACATCTCTGTATGCCACTGGTCTGTTCTCTGTCCTCAGAATGTTTATAAGCTCCCAATTTAGTGTCATCCTTTGATTTAAAAAGCCACAAACAATCCATTTCTGCTCTTCTATCCTCTTTCATTACAACACAAATTGAAATGCTGGGATGAATATGTTTGTTTGCTTTTTTTAGGTGACTTGCTACCAAAGCTTTTGTTTAAAAAAAAAAAGAAAAAAAAAAACAGATTCTGCCTTTTTTCTCCATAATTACAAGAAAGTAGATTGTGATACCCATGAGGGATGCAGCAGATTCTGCCCTTACCAAACTTCTGCAACCATTCCTCCCACAGTTCTGTTTCCCCAGCTCACCTCTCCTCCATTCCACCCTTCTGAAGCTCCAGCCTGCTCTCTTGTCTTAAAATGGCGTGTAGTTTCCTTCCTTTACTATAAACAATGCTTTCTGTAACCTTAGTTTCATGATGTAAACATTTAAAAATAAGAATGAAGGGAACACAAACTATGTGTTCAATTAGGTAATTTGGGGATTAATTTAATGAAATCTCTTAAGACATAGAACACAGAACATTTCAACATAATGCAGCCTGGCTTTACTTGTTTTCCTTTTATCTCTTTATCCCTTTAAGAAAAGGAGACAATGGATCTTAGAAACTCTGGCAGAAGAGTAGTAAAGGCAGCTGAAGAGATATTATTGCTTGTGAATGCAAGACAAATGAAAGTCATGCTTAGAGGAAGAGGCCATAGCACTTAGGTATGTGTTTAAAGGGAAAGAGAGGCACTCTGTAAACTGCAGGATGCTGGAGGCTGGGCAACCACCTGCCACAGCTGACACAGGAGGCTCCTTGCTATCAGTGATATCACCCTTTGTAATCTCATGTCAGCCTCATAAAATGCCCTGCAGTCTGCCGAAGTCTCTTCAATCTGGCATTTCTTTTGTACTAAAATGAATTTTAAAAGCAAGACGGCAACAAACAGATATTATTCTTCGGTTAAAGACAAAAAATACTTTTAAAAATATATATGTACACACTGTGCATCATAAGTAGTAACAGGAAGAAATAATAAAGTGTAATAAAGGAAAAATGATGTCTGTAAAAATACTTCTGCTTATCTTTGCAGACCACCTATAAGTTTTGGTCAATTATACTCCATCATACACAGGACTTTTTTCCCTTTTTTTGAAGCAACTCTAGAGAGAATTTCCATTATTAAATCACTAATCTGTATTTTGCTCTTGTGAACTCCTCAGCAACAGAAGGAACTCAAAATATCTTCAAATTTGTAAGAATTCTTTTTATGTGCATCTGCAAATGCACTTTTGGCTTTTACTTTGTGTTGTGCCAGACAACTATACAAATGAAGTGTAGCCTAGTACAGCTTTATTCAGCACTTTAAACTTTGATCTCTCTTGTCCTGAAAGACAGTGATCATGTGGCTTTTCAAGTGAACCCATTCCCTCCTGGCATACAGCAAACATAGGTAATGCAGCAGGTGGTTGACTTTCACATCATACTTAAACAGGCATTTTGAACTTTCATAATTCCAGCATCTAATAGAGAATTCAAACTATAACAGGTATTACATTTGCCCCAAACTTCTTTCCCAGTTTAGTGATTATTTCCCCGTTGTGTTTTCCCATTTTCTAAAGCCTGCTGATGAAAGATGGACATTATCCCACTATTTGGTGAAAAACACACAAACTACACAAGAGGAAATGAATGAAATTTCCAATGCAATATCCCATGCACAAAATAAGTTCAGTAATATATTTTTCCCCCTGCCTTTATCAATATACTACCATTTGTTACTTTTACTAGTACAAAGCAGCAATAAATAAGAGGAATACTTTTAATGGCATGCTGAGGTTTTAAGAAAACCTACCTTGAAAGAAACTCTTGACTCGGAGATAGCTGACACTGAGGCGCAGGACAGAAAGTTTGTCCAGCTTTGATACGATGTCAGGTGGAAAAGGAAGGAGGCTGGCCAGGTGGTCCAGTTCCGCGTTCAGACGGTCTCTGTGTCTCTTCGAAGGATTTGATTTTTCATTCCCAACTGCAGGCCTTCTGTGGTGGAGAACACATCTTCAATTACCTGTTCTACTTCCAAAGACTGAGATGCTGTATGCAATTAATTGCTAACAGGAATACTGTGTTTAGCTTCTATGAAAATCTTTAAAGTTTCTGTCCTATGACAAAAAGAGATTTACCATTCTGCATTTGCCATGGTGCAAAGACACAGACTTTGTCTTCTCTTTTCACATCAGGCAAAAAGTGAAGAACTGGTATCTTTTACTCAGGACCTCTCACCTTAGGGACATAGGTCCTATCTTCATGTTCTAGTAAAAATCGGGAAAAACCATTCTCATCTTGGTTGTACAAATGAGGGGCAGAACAGCAGGGGAAAATTACCATGACTAATGCATGAACCCATTCAATACCCACTGTATTCATTCAAAGCATCTTGTTCCCTCCATTTAATAACTCAAAGTTAACTTGTGGGTCAGGAGATAGTTAAGAAAAATCTGTCTTTAGACATGAGTTTAAAAAGTATGGAAGGCAAGGTGAAGAGAGATTCTTTCCTCAAGCTCAAAACTCCTGTATACATTCTCACTTCTACCTCATTAAAAACAAAGGTAAGAATTTAGTTTCTTGAGAAGATTGATATTCGCCACAAAACATAGAGATTAAAGTTATTCAGCTTTCTAGGCCAAGCAAGTCCATCCCCATTTTGTGTTCCTCTTACGTAATGGACAGTACTAGAGAACCTAGAATAGCTATTGTGAAAATTCATTAAGATGAAATACATCACATGTGAGGAACCTCAGTTTTGGAATGTCCACTGATATTCCCAGAGAATATGTAAGATGTTCTCAAGAGGGAATAAAGGAAAAAGCTGGTGCTTTTGCACACAGAAATAGAGACCTTATTTCCAGACTGGAAGGGTGCTCAGTGCTGAAGCACAGACTTGTCCATTAAGCAAGAAGACCTGAGTGGGAGGTTGAGAAATGTTGTTCCCTTCAGTAGCCACCTATTGCTGGACACAGCAGTAGACAAGTGCATTATCCAGGCACAACCTAAGGAACACTGGAGCCATAAACTACATGGATATTCAAGAATGGGAAACAGCAAGTAAGAAGACTATACTTGTGCTAACAGTTTCTACTTTCACCTCACTGAATCCAAGGATCATAATCTTAAGTAGCTAGCTGACAGTGGACAATGAGAGTAAAAACTAATTATTTGTCACACTTTACTACTATGTTGTCATGCTACACAGATTTACTGCATTTTTCAATTATAAGGCGGTTAAGGTGTTAAATTACATCAGTATTAATTTGTCATTGCAGTTGTAATTATAAAATAATTATGCTTAGGAATTAGCAAAAAAAAGATCAGTTTTTTGAAGAGCAGTTTTGTACGTGTGACTTCTGCTAACTGAAAACCTCTTAAAACAAATCAAGTATGAAAAATTCATTGCTACTTTTGAGAACCTCACTTCAAGAGAGCAGCATCAGTGGACAGAATGGATGGCAAAAATTGAGTTAGAAATAATTTTTTTTTAATTTTACTGAAAATACATAATTTCTCCTATTTTATTCAAAATTGCCAATACTTATATATGATTCTTCAATAACACAATGAGTTGCTTCCAAACACATGGAGAAAATTTTGCTGATTGGGATAAATGAACTAATTTCCTGTATTAGGGAGTGGAAATATGAGAACAAATAACGCAATCAACAAAGAAGGACTAGTGTTTCTTACTTTTTCTGAATTAACTATTTTTTGTAGTAAACCTTGGGGCTCAGCCAGCCTATGACACCAAAAGGATGTCTGATCTGTGGAGGGCAGTAATTTTGTGGGAACATAGCCTACAGCTGAGCAGAAGCTAAAGAATATAAGCTTTGCTAATCGGTCTTTACATCTGACAAACCAGCTGAAGCAAGAAAGCAATGTAAGACAGAAGAAATTAATTCCAATAAGGAAAATTAAGCTGATGAGTTCAAGAGGTGAAAATTGTCAAGAGTAACATGAAATAGAAATAGAAGTTGTTGAAGCCTACTATTTACCACAAAAAAAAAAATAATGCCTGCTTTATGCCAGAGAAGAATGGTTTGAAGCAATTAGGTGGTCTGTACAAGGAATAATTTTCAGAAGATGGCAAGGAATACGGGACAAAGTTCGGGACAGAGTCTTCCTGAAAACTCAAGGAAATGATTCAGTAAGGGTGTGAATCCAAACAAACAGGGGTTAGATGTAAAGGGTAGTAAGGTGCCAAGTGGATGTGATTTTAAACAATGTGAGTTCCATGGAAAGGCTCAGTTAGCTAGCCATAAACATAAAGGCACAGGCAGGGAAAATCTTCAGTGGGCTGCTTGGAGGCAAATGAAAATTTTAGCCTTTATTTTGAGCTAAAAGTAGATGGTGCTTGTTATGTTCATGTTAATCTCAGGATTGTCAAACTGTAAACAGAGACATAGGAGTCACTCGATGATCCTTCATTTACTCTGCTTTCCATACAACACTGCTGTAGTAAAGAAGAACACGTAATTCAAGGGATAAATCTGGCTTTTCCTTCTTCACACTGTTAAACTGCCCAGTAGTAACAAGTACTTGTACCTGTGCAAGATGCACATTAGCAGTCCCTGTGGTGGGAGCTGTGTGGGAGAAGGTGGGGAGAACATTTTCTGTTCTGGTGGTACACAAGATGTTGAGCCATTTTCATGTCAGTGATTCAGTGTGCCCATGACACACAGACCACCACTAGTGTAAACCAGTTTGGTGAGCTCGCAGAGGAATTTCCTGCAACTACAGCTCTGTCTGCTATTCCCTACCCTCTGCAGAGCCCTACTGTGTTAAGGAAAACTTTGCCCTGAATAAGTTTTATAAGTATGTCACAGTGTTAAACCAGCAGAAGACCTGAGCTGAGAAAGGTCTAATCATTTACAGTGACAGCAAGTGTTCAGTAAGAAGGGGAAGGGAAGAGAGACCATGAGATGCAACAGATAGGCTGAGAGCAAAGTAACAACAGATGATTATCATGAGTGTACTGACCAGCAACCTCAGCCACTGAGCTGTGCTTGGACATTGTATAGGAATTTTGGCAGAGCTGGGCTCCAGGGGCAGCCATGTGAGTGTGGATGTTCACCATCTCCTAGGGACCAAAAGGACAGAATGAAAGATGCTTGAAGAAGAGGCAGCCCTTTGCCACCTTCTATGTCTCTTCTGCATCTTGACAGCAAGGAAAGGTGAAAGCAGAACTAATGGTCAAGAAGACATAAGAAGACCAGCAGAGCAGAGCAGATGAGAGGTGGGATAGTGTGGTACCAAGTAAGAGGAAGGGCTATGCCACAGAGGACCTTAAAATTAGAACTAGGAAGCAGGAGAGAGCTGCACCTCCCAAGGTCTCTGTTTACCCAGGCACTGGCACAGTTCTGGCTGAAGTGGTGATTCTGAAGCAGTTATAGGTAATCTCAGAGTTAGGGCATGTATAGTTGCCTTTAAAGAGCTGTAAAACATTACAAGAAATGTTTTGTAGAGGGTGAGGTTTTTACAAGATGCCAGGGTTTGAGATGAAGTAGTGGCTGAAGTTCACAAATGGTAACTGTCCTGAAGCATTGCTTTAGCACTTTTAAGTATTAATTTCAACACAGTTATTTTAGCTTGAGGTTAAAGACAAGATCTCTTTAATTTCCAGATGTTTGAATTACCAGTAAAATGTTAGATTTCCACAGGAAATAAACACTTGGTAGAAAATGTTTCCTTTAGTCAAAATGCTGGCTGCCTGGCTGAGAAGCATATCTGATGGAAAATTTTCAGTCTCTCTGAGCTCCAGGTGTTTGACCCATGTCCATAAACGCCAGAATTCTTTAGTGTAGAACATGTTTAATGGGGCTTGTTTGGAAGTTTTTGGGCACAAGAAAGGAAACCAGCTATGTTTTCAAAATTTTCTTGTATGTATAAAAAGAGAACCTGAACCTTATATGTTATCTGAAGAATGGCAAACAAATGAAGATAGTCTCTGCTAGTTCTGTGTAGAAAGCAAGACTGAAACATATCAGCTCCTCCCAGTAAAATTTTCCACACATTCATCCCCAGTCTTGTGGGTCTCTGTATTGTCCCGTGGAGCTTTTTAGTACATTTTCATCACTGTTCTGTAAAACCATCTCAGAATAAAATTCCTGCACCTGAAAAACATTAATGAACATAATGAACAATATAATTCTATGATATTCTGGATTAAAAGCCAGCTGCAGGACCACTACCTGGTTGACAGTTTGATCATGAAAGGATTATGTAGAGGTGTCACTCGGGTGTCCCAGTTGTTCTGCAGAGGGGAAAGCTGCATTTCTGTCCTTTAAATTCTGACCTTCAGAAGCACTAATCCATGAATCCCTATTCAAATCAAGTATCTTGCTCACATTGAGACAACTGCATTCACTTATCCTTTTGTTAAAAGAATAGTAAATTCTGGAGACTATTTACATTAGAAAGAGAGGAGTGGCCAAAAAATACCCATCAACTTTATTTTCTGTGAAAAATCGGGTTTTACAACTGAACAAATACTCCTCCCAGAACAGATGCCAGTTTCTACCTTGATTCATTGTCAGAATGATAGGGGGGAAAGTACAAGGCTGTGGAGGAAAAAGTGCTGTGCTGTCAAACAGGAGAAAAAAGCTGTAACAAAGATGCTACGACATGAATTAAAATAATATTTAAATATGCTGCTCAATTAATAGGCTTTGTCTACCCTTCTAAATTCTAAATTCAAGATAAATTATTTAAGGCAGCATGGCAGTAATCTCAGAGTCCTAAAATGTCAGTAAGACCAGTAGGACTGAAAGACACAGACCAGGAAAGGAGCTCTGTCAGCCAGTCAGTCTGGGGCAGTCAGAGCCTTTTTAGAGGAAAGTCCCCAAGTGAGGGAATAAGCACAGGAAAGGCTTACCAGTGACCAAGCCCACAAACAGATAAGGTTTGAGGAAGAGACCAGTGTTGCTAGGAACTGAGAAATCATCCTCAGCAAGTGGTAAGTAACTAACCACAGAAAATGGAGTGCTCTCTCCAGTGTGGGACTTCAGTATTCTAACAATCCAAACATTTCCCCTTGTTTTAACCCATGTTTCTTAATCAAAATTGTTCATGTCCTGGCTTGATAAGTTCATGTTCAAGTACCTACACTGCAACATCATAGAAAAGCAATTTTCAAGGCAGCATTACCTGCAATGGTTCCGAAGATTAAAACTTGGTTGTGTAAAGTAAGTGAGAATTTTCTTCTGAGAGTATTAAAGCCAAAACTTCCAAAAAGGCTAATGAGGCAATTTCCATGATTTGTTAGCAGGTAGTTTTCTTAGCCATTCATTTATCTGGAAGTCATCTTTGAGAGGAGCTCTAGCTAGCATGTCAACTCCAAACACAAGCTTAATGTTTCTCAAAGCAACTGCAAGCCTCCTTCCTTTTTCGCAAAAGTAATGATCCATAAACAGTTCTGCATAGAGGTAATTTAATGTACTGGAAATGTTCCATCCCTCTTGCAATTGTTATAAAATCAAAGATCCACATCCATACTGAAATAGTAGTGCAGAAATCTTACATATATTTTGAATTCAACACTCTGGATTTTTGCAGGAAGAATAATTTGCTTGTGTTATTATCTTTGTCTATTGAAATATGATAACAATATCAACCGATGTCATTAAAACATTCAGAGAAACTCCCCTTTGACTTTAGACCAATATGTACAATTCTGAGCCAAGTGGGTTATTTTTAGAAGTTGTGAACAACTGAAAATAGAGAAATCTGTTTTAGTTACCTTGTCATCCTTAAATTGTGTGTGAAGGCCACCAGTGCCAGTTCATAATTTTAACACAGTAAAAATGTGTGTTTCATAATCATATAATCAAGTGTAACACAGAAAATATGGGATGATTACATTAAAAAACTTTATTTCATAGATTGGCTTATAGCATCTGGAACTCATTTACATTTGAGTGATAGCAACCTCTTTTTTTCCCCTCCCATTTCAAGCATCTTATAGTTACAAATTTCCATTGCATTTCTTCTTTTCCTGCTTTGCCTTCGCATATATAAATCCCCTCTCCCATTTTTCTCGTAATGAAAGTGATCTCATAGTAAATAAAAGTCTGAAAATTATGTGTTCTATGCAAAAAAGTGACTCACCAGTCTGCTCTTTCGCTTGGCTGAACTGACCCACTTTCCCACATGTTGGACTTAGCAATGCCCCAAGCAACACTAGGCCCAGGAAGGGGGAAGGGGGCAGTGCAATGCCAGTGCTCTGGTGCCACTCAGCACAGGGCTTCTCAAAAAGCTCCTTGAACAGGTGGCAGGGAGCACGGAAGCACCAAGGTGGCAGCCACCCCTCCAAGCCACTGCCCAGCTGACATTCAGTCCACCGGTGTGTGTCCTGCCTACCACAGGGCACCGTCCCTCTCCACTCTCCACGGCAGCACCGTGCTACCCACCACAACCACCACTGGCCTCCTCCTGGGAGACCTAGTGATGGCTAAGGATGGTTTGAGCCAGGCATGGCATCCTTTCTGGAGACGTCTTACCCATGAAAAGCTAGCCTCCCAGCCAAGGGTTTATCGTTGCAGAGAAAAAGATTAGATCTCTCCTGTGTCAGTGGACTATAGGAGGAAGAGAATCCTTCTTCTACCTCATTTCTAGCCCGTATGTTTGGAGGGAGATGCCTCCTGATGAATATGATACTTAACTGTTTTTGAATGGGTTTCCTCCTTTTCCTCCCAGCATACAGGCATTCCCCCGGAGGAATCATGGCTTTGACACTGAAAAACAAAAGGAATAGGTTTCTTAGTTCAGAGGTTTCTGTGTTTCAGACTGCTGTACAAAATGACAGCACTGAGAAAGTTCTACCAAGGAAAATGTTTCTTCCTTGAGTGTGACATTCAGCAACACTAAAAAGCATGGCGGCATTAGTGAAGATAGAAGCTTACAGCTTATTCAATTTCCTACCCTAATATTATTAGAATATTGATGTTTATGTTCAATTTTCATTTTTTCCAATTAAGTATACTATGCATGATATACAATGGTTATAAAATACATCCTGTTTACTGGATATCTGATTTTTTTTTCCCTTCCCAGCTCATTTCTAAATTCAGCTAAACAAATAAGAATGAATAACACTACCCATCATCTGCAGGGAGGATTTCACAGCTTTTAAAATACATAGGAATATTATCTGCATTACTGACATTGTGACTAATAGGTTGCAATTATTCAAATCACCATTTCTCCAGATCCTCACATCCTCATTTTCAAAGGCTGGAAATATAGCTGTCGGCAGCTCAAGATGTGACACAGTTTTGTGGTTAGCACTAGGACCCAATGTAGTGCTGACTGAGGTGACAATTTTCACACAAAACTCGGTCTTATTGATTTATTTGAGTATGTTAGCCCTAGAGACGTGCAGAGTGGGAAAAAGTCTTTGCATTCAGTCTGTTTAAATCTCTTGGAGATTAGCTGAATATCAAAGTCTCTTGATTTTCTGTCTGAAAGAATATTTTTGTCCTGCTGAGTGCTGTTCAACAGTGGGTGCATGCTGCCAGAGAGGTTAATGTATCTCAAGAGTAATTGCTGTTTTGTGTTAGATACAAAATTAAAGGGAACTTCTATGTCACTCAATCAAATCCCATGCTGGTGAACATGTGTGTCACGTAAAGCAAATCATAAACTTGCTGAGCTTAATTAAAAAAAACTGTTTAGAAGGACTTTTTCATTGAAAGACAGCTTTCTGATAACTAGAAACCTTTTGCCTTCCAGCTTAAATTTGTTCATGGTCATTTTATGCCCATTTGTTCTTCTGCCAACATTGTCTTTTAGTTTAAATAGCTCTTCCTCCTCCATTGTGTTTACTCATTGGCATATTTTTAAATATCAGTCATATCTTCAGTCAGCCTTCATTTTTCTATTCTGGGATAACCCAAACTGTTTTATTTCCCTTTCATGTCATAAACTGTTTTTTTCTTCCTATCATTTTAGGAGAACAGAATTGACCCAGTTTATTAAGCAAAATCTAAAATGTATTTCATGCATGCAAGTATGGCATCCTTTGCTAAACTGAGATACCTTAGGTCTACTATGTTCCCCTCATCTAGAAAATCAGTTATTGTGTCAACAGACAGCTAGCAGGTCACTTTGTCAAAATTATTTAAATTTACATTCTGTTTTTACTCCATCTAACTACAGCTGTTATTTGTTCTTTCTTTCTGAGAATTTATTCTAAAATTATGCATAATATAGCGATCAGGCTAATTGCCTTCTCTCAAAAGCAGGTTATGGTGGAAACATCAGTCATTCTTCAGTTGGTGCAGTGTCAGGCATTAGGTTCTTCCAGAAACAGGACTATATTTTCCACTATTACTGGAATCATTTCCTGTGATGTCAGGTGGGTGAGCTGCCTGTCCAAAGCTGATGAGGGATATAATACCATGCAATAAACACTGCTGCAGGTTAAGATTGTGCCACAGCCTTTGCCTAGATTAACCCTTCTTGCCATCTTTAATGTCCTTGTTAAATAGGTTTAATCTGCAAATTGGGTTTCTTTTTTAGCAATCTGCCAGTTTTTAAGATTATATGTACCCTCACAGGTTTCCTCCTTCAGCTGGAAGCTAAAACGGTGTGGAGATGCCAAAAGAACTGCAGTTTCTTCTGAAACCTTACATTAAAATATATTTTCTTTGTATTTGTCGTGGACTGACACTGTCTGGATAGGTACCCCACAAACCCACTCTAGCACTTCCCTCCTCAGCAGGCCAAGGGAGAGAAAATACAACAAAAAGCTCATGGGTCAAGATAAGGAAAGGGAGAGAGCACTCACCACTTATTCTCACTGACAAAACAGACTGAACTCAGGGAAATTAGTTAAATTTATTACCAACCAAATCAGAACAGGGTAATTGAGAAATAAACCCAAATCTCAAAAATATCTTCCCCATACCCCTCCTTTATTCCAAGACTCAGCTTCACTGCATTTTCTCTACCTCCTTCCCCTGCCACAGCACAAGAGGATGGGGAATGGAGGCTGTGGTCAGTTCATCACACTCAGTCTCTGCCACTCCTTCCCCCTCAGGGGGAGGACTCCCCAGACTCTCCCACGAACTTCTCCAACACAAGTCTTTCCCACGGGCTTCACTTCTTCACAAACTGCCCCAACATGGGCCCAGTCCTTCAGGAACAGGCTGCCCAAGCATGGGTGCTCCTTGGGATCACAAAATCCTGCCAGCAAACAGTGTGGGGTCCTCTCTCTGTGGCTCCACAAGTCCTGCCAGGACCCTGCTCCAGCACAGGCTTCCCGTGGGGTCACAGCATCCTTCAGGCATCCACCTGTTCTGGAGTGGGATCCTCCCTGGGCTGCAGGGATGCAGTTGCCTCACCATGGGCTGCACCATGGACCAAGGGGAGTCTGCTCTGGTGCCCGGAGCACCTCCGCCCACTCCTTCTTCACGGACCCTGATGTCTGCAAGGCTGCTGCTCTCAGATGTTCTCGCTCCTCTCTCTGACTGCACTTGCAGTAGTGCAGGCTTTTTTCACCCCTTCATAAACACCTTATCCCAAGGGCACTGCCATCATTGCTGGTGGGCTCAGCAGCAGGTCTGTCATGGACCTACTGCACACAGGGGAAGCTTCCAGCAGCTTCTCACAGCAGCCACCCCTGTAGACCCCCGCTACCAAATCCTTGCCATGCAAACCTAATGCAATATTGTAATACTTTTGTGTTCTGAGTCCTTCCTGTCCATAATATGAATCTATGACTCATAGTTCATGTTTCAAAACAGCGTCACATGCTAGACTTCCCTTCTCTTGCCTTCATGAGTGAAGTTAGAAGGAGGAGAAAGGCTTGAACAGCATAATTCAACTGAATGCTGAAAGTTAAGAGTTCATTCAATTTCCCAAAAGGACGACTTTGTTTTAAAACCCATTCTGGATCAGTTGATTAATAGATGACAGGCAATAAAAATAAATAAAAAGACTTCTCAGTATTCAAACTGAAAACCAGGAAATAAATAGCAAACAATATGAGCTAGAATTTATGGAGTGCAAAATGCTAGTTAAAAGAGATAAAGGCCCACAGGAAAATTCACAAATTGCAGTGATAAAGACAAAAGATAGCATGCCATTTACAAGAATATTATGAAGAAAATAATTCTAAAAAGTGTATATGGTTCTAATTAGATGGATATGGCTTTGTGTTAGAACTGCATAAAAGGTAAGAGTGCTCAACAGTTTTATTTCTAATCTCTGAAAAGAAGGAGAATCATGCACTCCTGTCGAACAAGAATTAGCCATGCACTCTTCAAGCTTTCTACAAGAACCTTCTACAGAATTAGAACAGAGTTAATACAGCAACATGGTATGAAGCACTGCCCCAGCAACTGAGCACCAACATCCTAGATACACACACAACCAAGAGGTGCTTCTGCCACTACCACTAATGCCAGTAGTGGCATGTGGTAAAATGAGTCTGAGAATGCATGGACAGGAATAAAGACAGAGTCAGAAAGTTCATAGCTAATGGTCCTAAAAATATGTATGAAAACTTGACTTCGTTGAGCTGCACAGATCCATAATTTTTGAAAACATCTATTTTAAAAACTGGAGAAGAGCATGTATTCACCGTCCTACTTGGACTGTGTTTTCTTCTGATCACCTGTGAGCTCTTCTCTCCACCCATAGGACAGAACAGCCCATCACTAACCACTGAAGGAGGCTGGGGGCTCCTTCCCCTGCCAACCCACCCCTCTGACATGGATGAAAAACAAAAACTTGGGTAGACAGCACTCAGCTGCTCAGAACAGTTGTGCTCTTTGCTTTCTCCCTGTAATGCTTGAGAGCCCTCACATTCTCTCTATGTGTTTGAGGTAGGATGAAAATGGACCCAAAGAAGCAATCTTCCAGCACTCCAGCAGAAGGGAAGGGGGCTTACAAGCTTCAGGAGGAGAGCTGGAACCAAAAGAATTAGAATTGCTAGAAAATATAGACGTGGACCATGATAATTTGCTTCTGTCAGATGTTCATAATCACTACTGACATTAAGTCACAATGAATCTCTGAACACTGGGGAACACAGAAGGACTGAAAGACAGCTGCTATTTGATAATATTCAGAGAAGAGAAACAGAATGATCCAGCTATCCACTGGATGGCAAGACTGACATCCATCCCAAGCAAAATACCAGAAAAGCTGATAAGAAGGATGAATTACATCACTTAGCAGAATTCTATAGAGTATCATGCTTTTTGGAGTGAAACTAACTCACTGAGAATTTATCGTCTCTAGCTGACAGAGGAATTCACTTGTATTAGTTAGTAACTTAAGTTAGCAGCACAAAATTTCTGCTTTTAAAAAGCCTCAGTGAAGCATAACAGCGCAGTTTCCACAAGTAAATATTCTGTCAAGTGACAGAATAAAAAGAAAAGTAGTCCTAGAGAAATCACTACTAAATAGAAGTTTTATAAAGACCTTACAGACATTGAGGTTCAATACAAACACATTGGCAATAATATTTACAAAGTTTAAAAAATTTAGAGGATTGATAAATAATGCTGAAGGCATAGTGATACAGAGCAACCTGGAGTGCCCAGTAGGCTGTTTCTCTTTATTCACAATGTATTTTAATACAGACAAATGCAAACACTTGCATCTCAGAATAGGGAATGCACTTGATTGATACTGAATAGGGACTGCATCCTGAAATGTAAGTGATTCTTGAAAGGAATTAGGGATCAAAGTGAAAAATGAATACAATCCATAGTTTGAGATGCCAGGAAGGAGCTGCTGCAAAGGCAGCTAATGCAGAAGCTAACCTAAGTGAAGTGGTTTTACATCTGTTTAAAGATATGATAAGACTGATGGCGGAACACTGTGTACAGTTCCCATGTAAGTGTTTTTCAAGTAATGTTAGAAACTGGTAAGAGTAAGGAAAGAAGCTAAAATAAATACTTGCAGGCTGAAGAAATATCTTTGCATAGAAAAAAGATTTAGGTGATTGGAGTAAAGTGAAGTACATCCAGGGGAAGATATGAGTACTGAATTATTTTAATCTGAAACACAGCAAACACTTAGGAAGTGAAGCTGAAACCATATACATCCAAATAAGAAATAAGGCATTAATTTGTAACACCATGAGTATTTAAACACTGGAACAAGGTACAAAGGATTTAATGGATCCTGTTGTCTTGAAACCACTGTTAGATACCTTTTTGTAATATGCAGTTTACCCTAAGAGAAGTTATACTTACATTAAACAGAAACAGTTTAGTTGAATGCAGGCATACTCAGGGAAAAAAAATCTTTGGTAGCTATAAGAGGTCAGATTACATTACATTATCCAATGTTCTCTCCTTTCACAAAATTTTATGAATCTTTTCCTGCCCGAATGTAATCACATACCATGCATTCAATGCCTGAACTACAAGAAAGGGCTGTGCAGACCACAGCTTCAAAGCATCAGAGTTATTGAAGAGACAGCCTGAGACTGGGAAGGCTGTGTGTGTGCTCATCCCTACCGTGCCATGGCACTGTGGTGCAGCTTCACCAGCAAAGCAAGAAGGGGCTGGGGCTGGAGAGTGGCTTGGCTTTTCTCAGCATTATGTGTTTCCACCTTGGCAGGGTCGGCTCTGGAAAAAGGCTTCCAGACACAACGGCTCACCAACAGGACAGAAATCCACCTGCCTGCTCTCACTAAATTGTGATTAGCACATTTGTGCCAAGATTTCTGCTTCTAATGAATGGTCGTGTCTTAGAAGAAAATATGGTGACAGTTTTGGATATATCCTTGTAAATAGCATGTTGCTAGCTGAAGCAGCCCCACCGAAAAAAAAAAACTGGAGCAAAGAAAGAATAAGGGTTGTGAAACTGAGCCCCAGAGTCAGAGTTCAAGAGCTCATACTGTTTGGGTTATCATGAAGAGCAGCAACAGAGAACTTCCGTACAATAAGTAACTATATTACGTAGGAAACAAACATTTCGTGACAAGAAACAAACATTTCTAGCAAGATCCAATTTACTGAACTTGAGGCTAATTAAATCCAAATAACAGTTAAATGACTATCAAAATAATTTACCGAAGCCTGTAGAGGATTCTCCATCACTAAGCATTTTTTCATCAAAACCTTTTTATTAACAAAACTAATGGACCTGTGTGGTAAGAATTTATTGAAGGATGTCCAATGGTCCAGTTTTACGAGATTGAAGCAAGACCACAGTGGCTCTTTCTGGCCCTAAAATTTCCTTTTCTACCTCAATTATTTCCCCAGTGAAAGAGCAGTGGGTTAAATCTCAAACATGAGGAGTTTTCAGAAGACTAAAAAAAGCATTTAATGCTTGATTTAGAGAGGGTGTTCTACAAGTATCAGGAATCATATGTTGTCTCATATAAAATCTCTCTTTAATTTGCTTTGAAGAAAATGTGTACAAATTTGACTACATTTGGAGCTTCTAGGAAAAAATCCAGCTTGCGTGTGCTCGGGAGACTTGTTGTAGTCTGACAGTTATCTACAGCTTCTGCCTGAGCTGAGCACACGTCATCCCCTCCATTCCTCCTACAAGTATCTGCACTGTGCTTATGCATCCCTGTGCACTTTACAGGGCTCCCCTCTGAGCAGCAAAGGCAGCACTAGACCTTCCCTCTTGCTGTCCCTCCTCATCCTGGTGCAACAGAGGACTCCAAATGTAAGGCATGGGAACAAGGAGTCAGCCATGGGAAGGACTGAAGCAGATTGGGACAAGGCAGGGAGGGAGTGCAGAAGGCTTTTAGTCCTGAGGCTCAGCACCCCTAAGACCTGCAGAGAGATGCTGTGCTCCAAAAAGCTCCAGAAAAGGACAGTTCAGGAGTACTGCTTTTGTATTATCATTAGGAATTCAAAGTAACCATTGCAAATTTGGGGGTTTGCCAGAAACGAGGTGTCCAGCACCTCCCTACTGCAACCTCCCTTCCGGGTCTCTTGTGGGCTGCTTTGCCTTCACTGCCTGCCTTACAGGAAGCAATCTGAGCACCTGCAATCTGAGCAATCTGCAGGATGCAAGGCATGAGACTACAGCCTGGGACACCAGAGGCACCAGCCCTCACTTTCTGGGAGCCTTGGTCTGTTCTAAAAGCATTGAGCACCCAGTGCTGCATCTGGAGGCAGCCAGCACTGAGAACCAAAGGCTGCATCTTCTGGAAAATCAAATGCCTGGCATTGAGTAAGTATTTCAGGTTTATCACTTCTAATAAGTCCATATGTCTCAGCAGTATAATAAAGATTGATTCAGTGGTTGATCTGATGTACTTAAATACAAAAGTCATCATTATCACCAAACAGTCTGTGACAAAATTAATAGCACTCTTTTTGCACAGGATTTGAACAGTGTGTAGTACAGAGCTAGGACTATGAAGTGAATGAGGATAATAGAAACAAAATACATGACTTCTACTTTAGTATGGGATTAACTTTAGTTCCCGTCCACACAAGTGAGGAATTTAACAGCTGGACTTGATGGTCTTAGATGTATTTTTCAATCTAAGTGTTTTATGAATTTATGTTTGCTTCTAGGTTTCCTAATTTGCAAGTGCTTGACTTTAAAACAGATCAGCCCTTTGCCTCAGGATTGATATGTAGCTACACTCTTCTTCTTTAGCAAAACAATAATTTCAATCATTATTCTTCCTTCACAAACAAGTTCATCAGGGGACTGAATTGTCTCATCAGCCTTTCTTTCTTTTTATGTTTATATAAGAAAGCCTGAAATTAAGTTCAAGGACACTTCTTTTGAGCTTTAAGGATGTAAATAAATAACTACTTTAAAAAGCTTAGATGTAGTTTGGATGGGTTTTTTAAAGTGATGTTTGAAAAATACAGCTGTTTTTAGAACTTCTAACATGCACTGTGTCAATGAGGAAGGATACACATGGTCGCATATATAAAAACACACCAGAAACATAAATATTGGGCATATGTCTGGCACAATACTTTGTAGTTAGTGGAATGATATTTCTTTCTAACAGGCTTCACTTTGGTCCTCAATTGTCTATGCCACAGATCTTCTGAGTAAACAAAAGGTTGCCATAGGAGCTGGACTATTCATAGGAAGGCAAGAGCAGCGATGAAAAGTTTTTCTACAGCTGGGGCATTTAGGTTATTGTCTGAACCATATTGGTTATTTGATAACTAACAAGACAGTCAAACTTGCATTGCAATCTTTCCCTCAGTAGTGATATTAGTGTAGCACGTTTCAGTCTTAAGCTCTCAGGGACATAATATCTTTGAGATCTCTGCCCCTGAGTTCTGTGTGCTGGAACCTGACTAACAGGTCACAAGAAAAGCAGACGTAGTGAAAGCGTAAGCATCATTTCCATAGCAAATCTGACTAAAACCAGTAAGATAGGTCAATGAAATGTTTCTACCATGAATGAGTAGTGTTGCAAGGCCTCAGCTCAGCTGTCTTCTACCTATAGCTGGGTTCAGGTTTTGGGATCAGCTTTATGCTGGCAACACAGAGCTCAGTACAGAAAACAACTCAAGCATGCTTGTTAACTGTACATATAATTTCTCAGACAGGTTCTGCCCAGATTTAGCTCTGTGCTGTCATGATAAAGCTTGTAGAGCTAATTAGTTACTCAAGTTTATGCAGTTCATTAGCTTGTCTTCAATTTTAAGCAAAGGATTAATATCCTTAAATAAAAGAGGATAACAATATCCCTTTGAATTAATTGTGTCACGCTTTTTCACAAGACATGTGGCTGTGCACCGACTGCCTATTGGTTTGTTTTATCCTCATGGCCCACTCCCTGTTCCACCATAAGGTGGTATATGCTCCAGCACAGTCACACCACTGTGATGGGGTAAATCAGACATGTTACTTGGAGTCACAGAACTAGCCAGAAATTTCAAATATAATTAAAGACTGGTCCTCTAAACTCTCTTGTAAGTTCACTGGCATTCCTCGTGTTATTTTCCCAACCATCAATGTTTTAATACCCTGCTTGTCATTTCATCACATTTCAAGTGTCTGAGGTTCAGGTTCTCTTTGAAGTTTTTCTCGTGGAACAAGGATCTTTGATAAGACTACTTATCATCCTGCATCCATCCACAAGGTTGGACTAGAATTGTGGTTGTACTGAGTTTGTGTGGCCAGGTTTTGGTAGCAGAGGGGCTACAGGAAAAGATGGCTTCCATGAGAAGATGCTGGAAGCTTTCCCCATGTCCAGCAGAGCCAATGCCACGCTGCTCCAAGGTGGACCCAGCACAGGACAAGGCAAAGCAAATCAGAAATGGAAATAGTGTCTCTGTGATATCATATTTAAGAAGGAAAAAAAGGTATTATGCAGAATAAATTGTGCTCAGAGAAAAGAGGAAGAAGACTCAAGAGGAGCAACTGTGCAGACACCAAAGTCAGTGAAGAAGGGGGAGGAGGTGTTTCAGGTGCCAGAGCTGAGATTCTCCTGCAGCCTGTGGTACAGCCCGTGGTAAGGCACTTGTGCCTTACTTAAAGAGAGGTTTTTTTTCTTGCAGCTCATGGACATCCACAGGGATGCAGAAATCCACCTGCAGCCCATGGAGAAGACACACACCAGAGCAAGTGGATGCCTGACAGGAGGCTGGAGCTGGCTCATGGCAGGGACCTGCAGACCCATGGAGAGAGTGTGTCCAGTGAGTGTCCCCCATGGTTTGTGGGGGATCCCTGCTGGACCAAACTGTTCCTGAACGACTGCACTCTGTGAGAAGAGACCCACACTGGAGCAGTTTGTGAAGAACTGTAGCCTGTGGGAAAGATTCAGACTGAAGAATTTTATTAAGAACTGTCTCCTGTGGGAAGAACCCCTCCTTGGAGCAGAGGGAGATTCCTCTCTCTGAGCAGTGGAGAAACATGTGATGATTTGACTATAACCCCATTCCCCATCTCTCTGCACCACTGTGAGGCAGGAGGTACAGCTGGAAAGAAGGCAGGGGTGAGGGGAAGGTGTTTTTAAGATTTATTTTACTTCTCAATATCCTGCTCTGATTTTGATTTGTAATAAGCTAAATTAATTTCCTGAAGCTGAGTCTGTTTTGCCTGTAATGATAGTCAATAAGTGATCTCTTGCTGCCCTTATCTCAGCTCACGAGCCTTTTATTATGCTTTCTCTCCCCTGGCCAGGTGAGGAAGGGAGGATAGAGTGCTTTTGGTGGGTGCCTGGCATCCACCCAGGGTCAACCCATCACAGTGGTATAATTTTGGAGTAAATGCAAACAGCATGATGGGAAATGCTGAGTTACACAAATGGAGGCTATGCATAGGTTGAAGGATTGAATAGATGAGATATGACAGAATTGCCAGCAACCATTTCTAGGAGTTTTCTGCTGTAAAGCCAAAATGGAACTTAAATGTCAGTTTCATCAGGAAAGAATTGCTTATCAAATTCAGGAACACTCTCCGCCGTAGCCAGTAAGATGGTGATGCTCTTCTGTGAGTGGGCCAAGATCCAATTCCAAGTCTTTCGAAAAAGTCTGTCCCACAATAACTGTACTTTCATTGCCCTGATTTCTCTACTTTTTTTCCACAAAAGGCTTCTTAAAAGATTTTTGTTGCACTCCAGTTCAGAATACAAGTAAAATATGTGGCAGCTCATATATTTTGAATATTTTTTCCATATATATATATAGATCATATATAATTCATTGTATCATATATTTGCACTTTTTCTGCACCACTAGAGACAGTGTGGAAAGAGAAAAAGTGGCTGCCTTTGGCTCAGAGACACAGCCTGTCCTCAGAGGAGCCTGTGTGACACCAGGATAACACAGCATAGCACTCCTTCAAAGAAAAGAAGCAACAGAGACCTGGATCTAAGGCCAACAAAATGGAGACTGCTCTAAAAGTTATGAAATGTATGTACAACTAGGAAGGCAGGCAGGAAAACCATTAATACAGCTAGATATAAAATCAGCTTTTTGGGGAGATGCAATCCTATTCTTCTCCAGCCTTTGCTCTTCTGTGTTGTTCCTACTCAGTTATTCAGTGTAAGAAAAGGATGAACTTACAAGAGCCCTATAACAGAGGTTCATTAGAGCTTAGATATCTGAAGATCCAGAGGTAAAAAAAACAAACCAAAACAACAACCAAAAAAAAAACCCAGCCTTTCAGGGATGGAAAAAAAAGGTGTTTATCTCAGTTTGAGATGGAAAATGGGAATACAGAGAAAAATTGAAATTAAACATGAAGTATTTTCTCCTGAAACTCTGAAAGTTATGTTAGCTTGATGCTTAAATTGACAATGTTATTGTTATTACCGTTGGAGTTCAGTGTTTTAAAATGTTTGTGCCACCATTGTAAAAACCACTTAGTTTGAAAGAAGCAGGTCACAGATTAGAAAAACACACCAAGAGCCAGGCTGCCATGTGAGTTATCAAGCTTTTGCTTTATTCTTGCAAGTCTTCAGTTCAGTGAAGTACATGAAAATCAGAATGGAAACCTAAAGATTCCTGTTTTGTCAGATACTGAATCTGAAAACAAAAGTAAAAATAAAACCTGATGTAGCTAATATTTTTTATGTAAATACAGCTAAACAAGTTATACTGGTTGAAAGGCTGTCTGTTTTTTTCTGCTGTGCTGACAAGGCACTATTCCATCACCTTGGTTTGGATAAGTACTAAACTACAGTGGCAGGTCCTTAATTACCAGTGTATAAGGCCCATGCAAACATCACAAAGCTCAACAAGGCCAAGTGCAAGGTCCTGCATGTGGGTCAGGCAGCCCTGAGCACAGTCTGGGCAGAGAATGGATTGAGGGCAGCCCTGGAGAGAAGCACTTGGCTCCAGGGAGACCTTACAAAAGCCTTCCAGTACCTGAAGAGGGCCTACAAGAAACCTGGAGAGGGAATTTTCACAAATGATGAGATCAAGGGTAATGATTTTAGAGTGAAGGCAAGTTTAGATTAATTGTTATGGATAAATTCTTTACAATAAGGGTGCTGAGCAGTTGCAGGTGCCTCATTCCTGGAAGTGTTCAGGTTCAGGTTGAATGGAGCCCTGAGCAACTAGTTGAAGTTGTCCCTGCCTATGGCAGTGGGGTAAGAATTAGAATCTTTAAGGTCCCTTCCAACCCAAACCACTCTAGGGTCTATGATTCTGTGTTTTCCTCTCCATAAACACAAATTCCTCCTTTGTAAGAAAAATATTCCCATGATGGTTTTGAGATCTATAACCTCCCTTTTTCATTTGTTATTTGACAACTTCTGGAACTTTTTGTTGTAAATGCTTTTACTGTTTTAGAGACACGTGTCCAGAGACAAAATATGTTTAAATACATTTTCAAGTTAGCTACAGTACTACTCTCTTCTAATATTACTTATATCTGTTACTACCCGAAAGTAGCCAATATATAAAAACTAATTCTCATTAATAATCCTAGTAGTGTTGTTTTCTATATGCTCATTTAAGTTTTGACTGTGCATTTTTTTATTTTAAAATATTAATTTTCATAAACAAGTCATGACTACAACTATTTCATTTTATATTTTTAAGGCAATAGATGTGGGGAAATTTGACCTCTTGCCTTCAAAACTCCCAGAATTTTATTTGTCTCTAAGATAAAAAAGCAAACATTTTATTACATCACATCCTATCACAATATCACTTGTCTTAAAGCATTTGTTACTATCCAGAACCACCTGACACTTAACGAGAAGCCAGTATAAGATTTACTGATTCACATCCACTCCTGAAAAGTAATAAACAGGCATTTTTCATGGAATGAAAATCGCAGGGAATCTCCCCAATTACAGGGTAGGAGAGAGGCTCTTTCATCTGCTTTTATAGCCTGCCTTCCCTCCCCAGTCCCTTAACACCCGTCTATCCCAAGACAGAAAGATTTTGTTAATCATTGCAAATGGGACTGAAAAGACCCTCAAGAGACTGTACAGAACATCATTCCCTGCTTCATACAGAAGCAGCTGTACCAAAACCATTCAGAGGTTGCATATCTGAGAAATGGCTTGTGAGCATGAAAGACTTCTCTGTTTTTTCTAGTTAAATCAATTGATTTAATAAAAAAGTGCCACATCTTTCTAGTCTTTTATAGCCTTAGGCCATCGTAGCTGTAACCACACAGCTGTTAAACCCCTCCCCAGCAATGCTTATACTGAAGAAGTACAGTTTCTATGAGTACCACAGAGATTATATTCTGGCACTTAACTATCAATTTTTTTTTTCCTAAGCATCTTAAACTAAATTTTCTTTACAACACAAGATAACACATGATTCTACCATAATTTCTTGCCCTAACTGACATGAACCTAAGTTTAAATTCAACTGTGCAGCTAATCCTACATTTCTGATGACTTTTTAATTCTTTCCCTTTTCTTGTCTCTAGACTAAACAATTATTCTAATTTTTTTTGTAAGTGATGTTCTTACACATCTAAAAATCCCTTTTGCTCTCATCTAGACTCTTAATTCAATCTGCAATTTTTTCTCAAGTACTCTGCCCCCAAATGAGTGCAGTACTCTAGCTGAGGACCTACCTCAGCTGAGCCGGGCAAAAAGATTCATTTACTTCAGAAAAAAAACATTTCTATCCTTGCACACCATTTTTACAACAGTGCAGTGCTACTGACTCATGTTTAATTTGTGAACCACCACATTTCCACATCCTTTTCTCCTTAGCCATTCCCCATGCGATATTTGAGTACATGATTTATTACTGACTAAAGATAAAACCTTTGCACTAAAGTTATAGACTCATATCCTGGTTGGTTTTCTGGAGGGTTGTGACTGTCAAAAATCACTCTGAATTTAACTTTTATCTTCCAGAGTGCCTGAGACCTGTTTGGAGACCTCTGCAGGCTGAATGCCCACATGCTCTGGCCCCTCATTTGAGACGTTCATGAAATAGGGAACAGTCTGACAGATCCTGTGGAGTACCAGGCTGGATGGTAGTCCTCTCAGTATATCCCTCCAAAATCTCTAATGCCTGCACTCATTGCCCACAAAAAAAACTCATCAAATTTTGTTTTTCTATAAATGGCCTGAAACAAGAAGAAAGCGTAATGTTTGTAGAATGATTCCTCATTTTAGGACAAGGAGTGAGAGTCTCAATCTGATAAGTGCACTAGGAGCTCTCACATATCAGAAAAACACATTTTGGAGAAGGAAATCCCTGTGAGAGACAACGAGGCCAAGGATAGCTGCTTTCTAAACAGTGCTGCCCTGAGTGTGAGGTGAGAACATAATAATTGAAGTTTCAGTGAAGAAAAAAGTTCAAAAGATTACTTAGCATTATGACTCCCAGGGATCTGTACCCTACCAAATGCAGCAAAGAGCAGCCAGGGAAGAGAGACAATGATCCCAAAACTGCCACATGTTCAGCTTCACTCTGTTTCAGCTGAAACGTTACAGAAGAGGGAGAAACCCTCTTAATGGTGGGTTTCTACAGTCCTAAGGAACAACAAAACTTGATTTTATGTGAGCATATGTTTTCAGCAAGCTAAACATACTGAAATGACCACCATTGTGCATCAATGCTAATACAGTTAAAGAATAAGGAATAAATATCTAACATATTAGAGAATGCACAGATATTGCTGTTGAGTACAGAGCAGTAGCTCTGGTGTGCCAGGCAGCATGGCAGTCACTGCAAACACAATGTTTTGCAGCCCAAGCTTCATGTGTATTGAATCATGCAAATTATTTGTGTTGCCTGCAGATGCAGCCTTAATTCAAAAGCATAGACAGCATGGCCCAGCCCCTGAGACACAAGTACCTGGGTACAGACTAAGTGCTTTGCTCACAAATGCTCATCCTGAAGACCTTCCACTGACATAGACAGCTAAGCACTGCCACCTTGCACAATTTCACCCAGCCTTCCTGCACTTGCCTTGTCACTGCAGACCAGATGGAACCTCTCAGAGGGAAAGGATAGGATTCAGAATAAGGTTTCAAGGTAAAAGAGATATACTGGGTCCCTTGTGATTGTAGCTGCACATCTGTGAACCTAAGGGTTGCACTTGAGTTAAGAGCTTCTACCTGGTCTGTGCTGAAATGGTCGTATCACACAGAGGCACAGGAAGCCTTGTGGGCTCATAACTATTTGGGGTGCATTTAGTTGGCATCATCGTGCTGGCATAGTTTTTTCCACCTCACCTGTGCCACCCTGTAAGTCCATAAATTCAAGTTTTGTAGTTACCTATGACATATTTGATATGTTGACAGGAGTACCATGCAGACATCTTGCTACTGAAATCTCAAAGTTCAAGGCTCTGAAGGTGAGTTGAATTAAATCCAACATGACTGTGAACAGCTCTGTGGAAGCTCTGGACAGACAGAGACATACTCCTAAAGCATTTCCATCTCAAGGTGTTCATCTGGTTCCTGACAGTCAAATTCCTTGCAAAGCACCTTGAAATTTTCATTCTTTGCACAGACCCAGAAGGGTCACTTCTTGAAAAAAAAATTAAAAAGGCCTAATTGTTACACACTAATCTGCAGATTTGCCATCACATACACTTTCTTTGTTTTGACCTCAAAATGTTTGTAGAAACTGTGATCTGCAGTTTCCTAGTGGCAATTTGCATAGAGGCCCAACAATGAAACTGCTTCTTTCAAAAGCAGGAGCAGCTCCCACTTTCGCTCGACAAGTATGGGTGGATTTATATATATATATATATGTGTGTAGCATGTACCTCTAACTTATAAATGACCTTTTGCACCAGCTGGTAACCAAACATGGCAGTTAGGCAGTAATTGTGTGGCAACACTCACAATATCCCATTGCCTACCTCATGGCCAAACCATGCTGTGCTCTGCTTGTACCAGGGAAGCAGGCTGGAGCTTCCTGCTCTCCAGGTAACCCCCTTCAAGTGGGAGTAGGAAGGGCTGAAGAAAATCCCACTTGTGCCACTCAGGCAGACTGAGTTAGCAGCTGATGAATTGTGGTATCTGAGCTATAGCTTAGTCCTCATGGGTAAGCCAACTCAAATTGAAAACATCAACACTCTTCAGCAACGAGTTCGTGTGTGGGGACATGACTCGAATTAGAAGCAATGTCTGAGTTAGGACTACAGTTATTCCATAGTGAAGACAAGTCCATGTTATCCAACAGCCCCTTCCTGGTCTTCAAATGTAATGGTTATTCAAACATACTGTAAAAAAAAAAAAAAAAAGCCCTGGCTGACACTTCCTACCCAAACTTGGCAATTCCTTGAATTTTCCTCCAAAATCTGCTTTGTCCTAGCTGTATCTGGGCACAAAGAGACACTCCCACATCCTTTACATTCCAGTTGGGGCTAATTGAACTCACATGTCAGCATGAGTCAGCAGTAATTACCAGGAATATTAAGGAAGATTTGGCACCAGACTTCGATTATTCAATAGCAGAGCCCCCGTGTTCAGTGGGGTCTGCGATTGGATCAAACCTGTTAAACACACGACAGCAAAAGCTGTATTGAGTTCTCCAGTCTCATTTAACTACACACGGGCAGTTCCTGATACTGAAAGCATTTTTACTATATTTTTGATATACCTACAGAAAGGAAAATATAACGGAAAAATAATTTCTGAGTAATAAATCCTCCTCTCTGGAGTTTAAATTTGTTTATACGCTGAAACCGATGAATCAATATTAGAGAGGCTGGCTGGTTTTTGTAAGCACTCGCATTGCAAGCAGGGCCTAGAAATGCATTTCCTCCTTACAATTCCTGAGCAGAAATCTGAATCGATGGGAAACTGAAGTAATAATATCCCCCCCCCCCCCCCCCCCCACTTCATGGCTCAGTTGAAATTAAAATCCTGAAACCACAACAACTCAACTTTTCCACATATGAGTGTTTGTTCCCCACCGCTCTTCTCAAAACAGTCCCCGCTCTGTACACCTTCACACTCCAGACTGTGTAGCCTTGTGCTTCCAGAACTGGGGGCTGGAGGTGTTTACACACTAGCCCAACACAACCCCTAAAATTTTAATCTTCTCCTCGACACTGAAGAACACCTGAACACACTTTCATGTCAACTATGGTAAAAAAATCATTTGTCGCAAACATATACGGACACAGAGACAGGGTAGATGTGGCAGTGAAAAGTGAGGACTGTTTCAGCCTGTGTTGGCAGGGGATGCAGGAGCAACAGTGTTAAAGTCACCATCAAATCCGTAACTGGAAACTCTCTGGATCTTAATATCTCCGGTATAAGGTACTTTGTTTTTCACGGAAATAAATTCTTGCTCTTGGTTGCAAATTAACCGAGTGTCTTGCCAGTGAATTTGGTCTTGTCAGTTATTAAGTCTCTCACTTAAATGAAATTTTCTAGTCTTAGCCCTGAATCAGATCGCTCTCTACATGTTCATAAAAAAGAACTGTTTTATTTTATCTAGTACAAACATGTGTGCATCAATATTTTTCTCAACAGACTACTTCTGAACTCAACCAGTTCATTCAGTTTTATTTAAATCCAGTCCTTATTGTCTTTTTGAAACCTCCAACTACTAAACGTCAAGAATACTCTTGTTTTTTTCTGGAGGGTTTTTATTCTTTTTTTTTTTTTCTGGTTAAATAGTCCATCTCCTAGAAACTCACTAAATGACGCACAAACATTGTTTGTGTCTGTCTTCAGGAAAATTTTTTTTTACATGATATAACTTGGTTTTATTCAATTTAAATTATTCTTTATAAAAGATGTAAAACTACACCTTCATCCAAAGACGTACAAAATTCTTGCTTGCTAAACAAAGTAACACGAAGTCAGAAAAAGCACCAGAGCCTTTCCCTCACTGCTTTTTCGCCCTTTGGTATGTCAAACTGAAACACAACAAGAATCCGTAGCACAGAAGTTATAAAACGCTCAAAATTATTTCCAAGTCAAGTACTGGCTGACCCTAAGGCAAACCCACCCTGCCCAGTTCCAAGCGAGCGCACCTGGGGCTCGGAAGAGGCAACGTGAAACTTTAGTTCACTTGTTTTCCCCTCGAAAGGTCTCTCGAAGCGCCAGTGGAAAGGACGTGGCCAAGGTGCGCGGCGGGGACCTCCGCTGTCCCGATTTCAGCCCTCGGGACAGAGAAGCACCGCTTGGGCATCACCCATCCGAGCGTAGCCCGGCACCGGCACCGCGGGGGCTCTCGCCTGGCACAGAAGAAGCGCGTCGCCCGGCTGGAAGAAGCGCGGCGCGTCCTGCGCGGCGGCGGTCCCAGCACCGCCGACACGGGCGGAGGGACCACCGACAGCCCGGGGACAGCGAGGGGCGAGGCGGCCGGAGCCGACAGTCCCCCGGTTCCCCCGCACAGCCCAGGCTGAAGCCTGTCCTGCCCGCCGCGAGCTCTCGGGATGCAGCGACTTACCCCACGGTCCCCGCCACCACCCGGGGGTGCAAACTTTTTCCGGGCGAGCAGAGCCCCCGGCCGCGGCGCAGGGCGGAGGTGCGGGAGCGAGCGGCGGAGCGGGCCGGAGGGCGCCGGGGGTGGGGAGGATGCTCGGGCGCCGCGTCCCTCGTGATCCAGGTGGCGGGCGGGCGGCCGAGGCGCGGGGCGAGCCGGCGCCGCCGCTCGCACGCGATCCGCGCCCGCCGCGCCCCGGCGGCGCCAGGGGGCGCTGCGGGCGGCTCCGCGGCCGGGGGGAGCGGCGGCGGGGCCGGGATGCGCCGGGATCCGCCGGGATCCGCCTGGCGGCCCCGCGGCGCTCGGCGCCGGGATCCGCGGAGGAGCCCGGAGGAGCCGCGACCCCGCCGCCCGAGGTGCGGTGCACCTGCCCGCGCCGCCGCGCGGCCCGGCTATCCCGAGAAGTTTAAAGGGAAAAGTGCCGGGCGGTCCTTCCCCGCCTCGCGGATGTACGGAGCGGCCTCAGTGTCCCCTGCGCCGCTGCCTCTGCCCCGCGGCGGCCGCTCCGACCGGCCCCGGGGTCGCTTGTCGTCTTCGAGGATCCCGCGGCATCAGCACAGCTCCCTCGGCATCACCGGTGCCTTCAGAACGGCACCGCATTCGCCGGCTTCTCCTGGAAGCCGAGTAGCTGGGATAATCTCTTTAACTAGCAGTGTTTGTTTTGTTTCCCCAGAACATTTTGCCGACGGATTTCTGGTTTGTACTGGAAGTCGCAAGGAATCCCAGTCAAGCGGCGAGGCCTTCTGCAAATGGTGTTAGATGCTGGAGTTCGGGCAAGTACCTAAAGTGGCACTTTGTATGGGAGGCTTAAGGAGAGGACAGATGAAAACAGAGAAGGCTGATGCAGAAAATTCAAGGTAACAAAGTGAAAAACAGTCCTCTCCTTGGTGAGGTGCTTAGTGAGGAGATCTAAACTTTGAAGCCACAGCAGACTGCCGGGACTGGTTGCTGTGGGGACAAACTGTCTGCTGCTCCTCAGCCCTGGACCGCCAAGGTGTCCCCTCAGATGAGGATGCAGTGGCAGGTACCAGCCATCAGACAGCAGTGCCCTGAACCCACTGCCTTCACCCCAAACACAGTGCCTCTGCTCTCTGTGATTTGTATCCACAGGCACTCCTCCAGGAAAGGTAAATTATCAAGGTATAGGTGGCAGGAATATAGGGGGGAAAAATTTTACTTCCTATATGTGTAATACAGAAAAGCAAAGAATTCTACTATTGATAATCAGAATAGTTTGGGCTGGAAGACGTCTTTAAAGGTCATCTAGTCCAATCCACCTGCAAGAAACAGAAGCATCTTCAGCTGGATAAGGTTGCTCATCCAAACAGACTTTGAACATATCCATGAATGGGGCATTTACCACCTCTCTGGATGACATGTTCCAGGGTTTCACAACCCTCACTGTAAAACACTCTTTCATTTAGACTGAATGACCTAACAGATGTTTCATCCACATGCAGCTCTATTCTCAGGTTGATTGTGGTACAGACTGAATAAAAATGCAGTGCCTGAACACTAATTTACAGGGGAAGAAGAGGAGAGGAACAGGAGGACCAGAGATTACTTGAGCCTTCTCCACTCTCACCCTGGACAGTGAGTGAGGAGCATGGCCCCAGCTCAATGGTTGGTCTCCATGGTTGAACTCTAATGGCTTCCCAGCTTTCCCAGCTCTTCAGATCTGTCTCTCTGAAGTGGCCTACCACCTGACCTCATGATCATTATTAAGTCTTTGGCCTGACTGCTAGGATCTTGGTTTTAGCAGGGAAACTGCATTTTGACAAATGGACCCACATAATAAACTTCTATTCTCTGTTGCCCATGTTTTTCAAGATGAGGGGAGGGGAAGCCCAGGCCCCAGCTCTCCCGTCCTGTGCATAAAGATGGAAGAGCCCAGCTCAGAGGAACACTATTGTTCCAGCAAAATAGAACCAGTCAGTGTTGTTGATTGCTCTGTTACATCTTCCCAGACAGAGCCTTGGCTATAAAAATAGATGCAATAATCCACATGGACAGTTGCAATTGTAAATGGCATTCAGAAAGCAAAAATGGAATTCATAGTTTGACACAGACATATCCCCAGTCCATCAGGATGTGACACACTGGCAGCATGTCTGTGCCAAACTATGAATGTCGTTATTTACTTTTCCTCCAAATGCTATTTACGATTGCAACCTTCACCGTAAATTAGTGTATATATTTTATATCAGACTTTTCTGAGTGGCTTTGGTATTTTCTGCACTTATTATTTTCACAGGATTGAATGCAAGTTAGACTACTTGGGCCACAATAAATCTTCGGGGACTACAGACTGTGCTTATGTTAGGAGGACTTGCCAGCATAACCGTACCAGCAAAATCCAATCTGGCAGAGTCAAGGCCTATGTTTGGAAAGAGAAATCAAAGGCCATCAACACTGAATAGCTCTCCACTAGATGGAACAATGGTGCTTCTGCTGCCAGGCCATTGACAGGGAGTGATTTACCCAGAAGACAATTGGGGGGTGGGGGGATGGAGCCCAGAAAGTGCTGGATAATGGTGAGACAGCCATGGGATTGCTATTGTTCACTGCTCCTCCTGGTGAACTCGGTGCCACAGAGGAGAGCCAGGGGAGCTGGGAGATGTCTTGGTGTGTGAAGACACATCAGCGGTCCCTGACCAGATATGAACCAGCTTTGAATTAGAAATGGAGTCACCACATGGTATTCAGGTCGTTCTAACAAATCTCTTATCTCTTCCTGAGCTTCTTTGACTGGGACTAGGGCCCCAAGCTAGCATATGTCCAGCTTGGAATTTGGACTCTTTTGCACCTGTCTGCACTGATATGTCCAAAGACGATGGTTCAGATGCTTTATGGGAGCTTATTCCACATACAGCTGAATGACCAAGCCTACAGAGAGAATATTTGTGCAGTGTTCTCTTCACTCCCTGGATTTTACATTTTGTTAAAAGTAATTACACTTGCCAGGCAAGAATTGTTTTTCATAATTTCATGCTGCTGACTGTTTATACTTATACCAGCTATGTGCAGATCATTTTTATACAAGCTAGACTTACTGAACAACTGCCAGATACTTCTGTTTTCCTTCTTGAATTTTAATTGCTTACTTGCCCAGCATCTATTTTTAAAATGGAACTGTAAATGGAACAGTAAGTTCCATCACTTACCATAGAGGCAGCGGGTCAGTGCTCTCCTTAATCCTCCTTTGGGCGTGTGGAAGAGTTATTAAGGAAACTCCTCAGTCTGATCATTCATGAGACTCACTGGTAGTCTATAATGCCAGAGCTACTTCACCCATTTACTAAAATTTTCCTGAGTGTGGTTTCAAAGTAGGCATCTTTGGAATATTAGTGTTCTTTCTTCCAAACTCGTACTTGAAAAATGTATGTTCATTCAAAAGACTCATTTGAACACTGAACTTCAACTCATCCACACCTTCATTTTCAAGACCACTTGCCATTAATTTCTCATATAACCCCATTTCATTTCTGGAAAATAATTATCGATTTCAGTCTTCATCTGTCTTCTTATGGTCAGCATTATTTCAAGCACCTACATACTCAGAACATCCATTTTATCTCTAGTGTTGCAGCTTTTTGACTAGCCAGTTTGTCATCTGTGTCCTTTTGCTTAGTTTCTAATATTCCCCATTTTTTTTAGACTATTGGGAGGGAAGGTGATAGTATACAGGAAACTAGCAGAGAGCTGGAAACCAAGGTAATTTTCTTTTTGATCCTTTAGCTAACACACAGTATTTGAAAAAAAGAGACAGACATTCTTAATATTCTCATAAACACAAGCATTTCCTCATGAAGCAACACTGGTTGCTTCTTGCTCCTTCCATACTGTTTTTATAAACTCTAAAAGTACAAAGTGATTGAAATACACTCAGTCTCCAGATTGCCAGAGCTAGTGATTTCAAACAACTTCAAATTAACTTATTTTTTTTTAATAGTGTTTCAGAATGATGCTATTTCAAAGGGAGGAAAAAGGCATATGAGATGTTTGGATAACATTCTTGTTAAAATGCAAGCTGTCCTCACTCTGGATTTAACTCTCAATTTAATCAACTCATCATAATAAATGCAGAAGAAGTGAAATCACAGCTAAAAAAGCATTTTCATGACCAGAGATTTTGTTTGGGTTTTGTTTGGCTTTTTTTTTTTTTCTCTTTTTAAAAAAAATTTTCCATGTTGTGCTTAGCTGGTATAGCTCTTTAAACTTACATATTTCCGAGGATTGTCTTTATTAACCTCAGCTGAGTGTGTTACATAGCAACAAAAATTTCATTGTCTCATCTACTTTTGCTTGTATTTACCACTCTTTAGAAGGCTACAGGTTGGTAAGGTTGCTGTTTCCTTGAAGGCTTCTGAATGCTGCAGAGAGAAAAAGAGAACTTTGGTTTCTGTGCAGCTGCTGCCTTAATGCAGGGACCACTTCTTGCTTACTGCTAAGCGAGAAGCCTGTCTGGGAGCCTTGGGGGAAAAAAGGCTGAAACTGCTGCTCTCTGGTGCCTGGAGCAGCACTAGAGCTGAGGTCTCAGACAGCATCACTCTGGAAGTGACCTTGGAATTGAAACTTTTGTCTTCACTTCTCTGCCAAGGGGAAAGTTGACTTTAGTGGGGGTAAGACCGGGTGTCTAGCACAGATAGTGTTAAGTGGGTGCCTGGAGCACAAAAGCACCTTTACAAGCCACCAGAAAAAAAGGAGATGAAAAACAAAGTGTCTTAAATGCAGAGAGTTCAAAAGAAGAATGAGTGCTTATAACAAGATACTTCTTGCATCCTTCTCTGGCTTTTGTCTGCTCCAGTTCGGTTTCCACCAATTCCCCTGACCTATCTTATATAGAAGTCCATATGAAGCCGTGAATTGCAGTAAAATGCAAGGATAAACATTCAATTCAGTCATGTAGAGACTGGAGAATAAATTTAAAAATTTATAGAAATCTAAACTCTATTTTCCTAATGGAAATAAGCAGAAAGGAAATTATAAGAAAATATTTATAACAACAAATTATGAGATATCCAGTATGCTTTGTCATATTATTCATTTATTGTAAGAAGTCATACAGCCAGCCAAACAAACTTGATTTCCTGAAGTATTAAAAGAGAATGCTAAAACAACAGGCAGAGCAGAGCCCTTACAAGTCATTATTGCTTATAAAAAATCAATAAATGACGGCATCATGTCAGTGGATTTTTAAGTCAGTTCATTCCACATAGTCCATCTTCCCTCAGACAAGTCAATTGCTAAAAACAAGCAATAAGTCATCCCCACCCTTTTATTCTAATACTATAAAAAGTATTTGTTTTTATAACCAAATTGATTTAAGACTCAGCCTGGCCACAAAACATTCTAAACAGATGTCTAACTTGAAAGACACTAATATGCTTTCATTCCACACTGTTAGAGAAATTTGGGGTGCATGCAATCTGAAACCTAGACTTTAAAGCTCAAAGGAAAACATATTTATAAAATATATATATTCTTTTAAATAAGTATTTAATAACATATTCCAGTGAATAGAAAATGCTTGCTACACAGCTCCATAACTGAATTAAAAGCCATGCTGTAAGAAAAGTTGTTATGAAACACTGGATTTAGGTACAGAGGAAATATCCCTGTATTAGTACAGTGGATTTTGTTTATAGCTATAGAGGGCTCAGAGTTGAGAACATTTTTATTCACACATATATGAAGAATATGATGTGTTGCACAGCCCATGAGCTTTCATGACTGTGTGTAGCACTTCCTCTGGTATGCATCCAAAATGTTTTATCCTGAGAGATGCAATAACAGAGGAGCACCAAATGCTTCTTCCTTTGACCTTGGGCTCTGAGTTATGACAGTATGGTAACCATATTCTCTTCAGAAAATTGCCTGCTGCCTTGCTCTGTCTGGTGCATTGACTGATAAAGTGGGAATTGCACATTCATCAGACTCTTCTGGAGCTTTTCCAGTAGAGGATTAGGACTGCTAAAGAGGCTAAGCTCAAATCAAAGGGAGCAAAACCAACCACATTGAAGAGGGGAATCATCCTGATCTTTTCCTGAGTCCTGCCTAAGATAGAGGGTATTTCTTCTATGAGGTAAAAGCTCGTGGATCTGATATGAAGCTACACCAGTGTGCCTCATCCCTGCACACAATTCACTTGGACAGTTCAGGCATAAGGAGTGAGTGTGGCTGACAAGAACCGATCCCACAGTGCTCCACCACTGATTCTCTGTGTCTCCCAGCCTGCTCCTTCTCTACAGCCCTCAACAAGAGACTACCTGAGCAGGGCAAATGAAGCTGTTTCCTAAAGGAGCCTCTGTCATATGAAGCCGAGTGATATGGGAAGAAGTGCCAGGCTGTGATGTGGATGAGCAAAAAGGTGATGCGGGTAAGGGATGTCTTTAGCTCAGGTCTCAGTTCTTCTGTGGAGAGCTTCCTCAGGTACTTGCAGCAGCCTTAAACTGCCCCCTCCCAAAGGGCAGCAGCCTGGAAACTGAGGATAGGGCACAGCTGACTTGTGCTGAGCAAGACAGAGATGTAGATCAATTGTTTGCTCATGCTCTGAATGTCCTTATGAATTTCAAACTGTCAGAGCAGCACATACAAATTTTGTATGCTTGTGTACATGCACATAGTGACAAAGGGGAAGGTAGATGTGGGGATACTTTTGTATTTTCATTGAATTTGAAATATTGACTACTGTAAACTGTAATTTGATGCCCAGTTTGAGCACCTGGATCTATGAGGTTCCTCACGGAAGATTTCGAGAAATAGAGGGATTGTACAACTGAATGAGAGCTCTGCATAAGCAACAGCTTCTTGTCTATCCTACCATAAAGTATAAATCTTGGTGGGGAGTACCATACAGTCTCATTTTCCCCCAGATGATAGTTTGGCTGTAGGTATTTCATGAGCATGACTTGTTCCTAAAATATAAGTGTTACCAAAAGTGCAGATATAATGCACTGTGCTAACAGTAAAAGTTCAAGTTAGGGAAAAGGCAGGAAAAAAAGGTAGTTGAGATAATATTACAAAAAAAAAAAATGAAGTTACTGGAGTAGACTGCATTCCTCAGGGTCATTGTAAGAGGACAGCAACCCAATTTTTAGGTCTAAAAGCACTTTGCTCCCTCAAGAAGGGGAGAATTGAGACAGGTGCTTGTCAATTCTTGTAACTCGTGTCTTGTTGTTTTTTTTTTTCTCTCTCTCCCATTATTTGTATTATTACTATAATCATCAGTAGTATTATTATTTTTTCTGTGTTTTTGTTTCCATTATCAAACTGTCCTTAACACAAAAGTTTTATGCTTTTTTCTTATTCTCTTCCCCATCCTCCTGGGGGCAGGGAGTGAGTGAGAAGCTGTGTGGGATTCAGCTGCCAGCTGGGGTTAAACCACAACAACCTGGCAGTGGTGTAAACATGTATATGCTGATAGAAATCAGCTTTGGGAATACTGTAGCTTAGAAGATAGGAAGCAAATAGGAAGGCCAGTGGGTATTTAAGGCTGAACATGAGGTAATCAGACATCTTGACCCTACCTCCTCTTGGAATTTCTATCTGAACACTGCTGGAATCCAGGAGCTGGTAGCTGTAAGTGTGCTTTTCTGTATCTTTTTTGTCTTTCTTTCTCTTTCTCACTCTTCTAATTCCCTCTCCTTTGGAACTTTTGCGTAACTTAAAATTTAATGGGCTCAGAGTTCTTTAATTTTCATGGACCAAGTTAAGTCTTTGAGAGGTGTTGCATGTTAACTGAATGTTGCACTAAACCTTTTGCCAAAGTTTCTCAATTTTCTAAAGTTGTCAGTGAAGTCTTTTAGGTTGCTTTGATTGCTTGAGGATATCTTGTCAGTATTTCTCCCATGTGTCTAAGAGTATGTGAACAGCCATGGCCCCTGTCAAGGACTCACCAAGTGAGTTCTTTGGGGCCTTACACCTGTTCTCATGGGGTTTGGCTGCTCAGTTTTGCTACATGCCATGTTACCTCTGTATCAACTGGCATTTTTAACTGCTGAACACCATTCAACCATCTCAAGTCCCTCTTCTGCCAGGTCATCTGGCAAGCTTAATACTTTCATCTTCTTCTGCTGTCATCCTTGGCCTTTCATTCTCTGTCTCCTCCTTTACCTTTTCCTTACTTCAGAGACACCTTTGAAATTGCTACAGGTTGTCCCAAAGGCCTCCCTTTCCTAATTTGAACCAGAAGTTTGGTCTTTTTTTATCTCAGCAGGTCAGTACATTTCAGGAACAGGTGAAAAGCTTGTGTTTGGCAGTACAAGGTTCCATGGAAAAAATACAGCCAAAGCATTGTTGCAGTGTCCCTTTGCCATCTTCTTCACTGTGATTTATAGGGGACTTGAGAGAGTGATTGATAACTGTACTATCAAAGAATGATACATACTGAAAACTCTGAAACTTTTCGTGAGGTGATTTCCTTTGTGATCCAAAATGTATTTTGTAGAAAACAAATCCTTACCCTGTGCAGTGCTCTGGTCTTGAGTGTTTCTGTGATGGGGTTCATGGTGTGTTGGGATGGCTCATGAAATCCAGGTACGCAGCCCTGCAGGAGGATCAATGGCTATGTTAGAAAGCTAATGCAGGGGAGATGCAGGGACTGATTTGACTCCAGGGAGTTAAGGGGGAATAAGGTGAGTTTTCCCTTTAGATATTAAATACTTCTAGATTTTATGGTTAATTATAAAACACGCTTAATACAATTAATTATGGAATTGCCTTAACTTCTTGGTGGACGCTTTAGATATTGGGGACAAATTTTGGCATCCTTTGTAAGTACAGGATGCACAATACTAGCAGGTCTCATGTTGAGTATCCTGAAATTATTTCAAAGGCAATGAAGTGTTAGAGTTTTGATGTGGCAGGTCAGCTGAGCTGGATGGCACTAGACCTTTACACTTACTTCTCCAGCTCTGGCTGTTCTAGCTTTGCCCCTTGATTTCCCAGATTCTCACCACTAGAGCTGGGGGAGGATTATTATCTTTTTTCTAAGCTTGCAAGAAGCAGACTTTTACTGTCCAGAAATAAAGGAGACAAACCAGAAGAAAACCAAACTGCGATGGCACACATAGAAGAATGTGCAGGTGTTCACATTCCGTCATTTTCACTAGGGTGCTAATTCTGATATTCTAGTAATAAAACATAGTGAAATAAGGAACATAAAGTCTTTTCCGCAGGGAATCCTAAGGAAATTCTTCTGGCACATTTGAGTTTTGAAATCAGCATACTAACTCCAGGCAGAGAGCATTTTTTATTATCTTCCTGAAATGTTGCCGACAGGACAAGTGTTCTCAGGGGAAAGAAGCTGGCTGATGTTGGAGTGGGAGGATAGTGTGCCATCTCCCATTTCTGCAAAGTCTTGTCAGGCGTCAGCTATCTGGTGCACACTTTCAGGCGAAATCGTCAATCTTGTTTCTTGGCACTTGTTGTCTGTCATCAACATCTCTTCTGTTGGCCATGCCTAAAAGTGTGGATCTGAATGAGCATACCATGCCAACAACCCAATTTCAGAGCTGGGAGACATGACAGGAATCTTGCCAAGAGTGCTGTTTGCCTCAAGTGGTATTGGCCACTTTCAAATCCCTGATCATCATTCTATTCTGTAACGTCACATCTGCAGCCTTAAACAAGTATTACAGTGTCAATACCACCAAGGGTGCCAGTTTATCTGTCCATACAGGATTGTCTGCATCATCACTTTTTCCCAGGGGCAGGCATCTGTTGTGTGTGATGACCAGGACCACCCGATAAACTCCAGAAGGGTTTACCAGTGTGTGCCTGTTGACTCCTAGATTGTGCAGCTTGGCCATACCACAGCGTTACGGTGGAACCATACCATTGGTTCACTCTGCCCCCAAGAGTGGTAACATGCTTCACATTTCTCCCTCCACCCCTCTCATTCTTCCCATGAAGCAGCAAGTGGTGTCATGCCTTGAAGCTAGAGACAGCTGCAGAACAGCATGCCTTTACAAATGGCTAGCCAGTCCTTGACTACACTCCTCTGATTGCCCCTGTGGATGGAGCAGGTATACATATCCCTCTGAGACTTGAGATCACCTTGGGCAGCAGTGGGATTTAGTGCTGGATTCTTAGACAGGGGCATAATAGGACAAGAGGTTGTATCTGGTTCCCTCTGTCTTTTATAGGAGTTGGACTACAGTCCTACATCAGGACTGTTGCCAGAGTCACTGTGGGGTGGGAAGCTCACCTACCATTCACCAGGATTCTGATAGTGTTCTTGCACTGTCTTTCTTCAAGAACGCTCTTTAAATCCCCTCTATATGCTACTTTATGTAAATGGAAAGCCTTTGCTTGCTTTTGAGTGTCCAGATGTGCAGATTAGTTTTCCTAGTTTGGGAGTAAGAGGTTCAAGGCGTCTTAAGCATTTTGGTATGTAGGTCTGGAAGCTGAATCGACTTTCTTTTACAGTTAACTATTGCTTGGCAAAAAGGCATACATATATAAATTTGTTGCTGAACATAATGCTATGGTCACAGATTTATACCAGTGGTGAGAAGAACATAATAACACTCTTTTTGCAAACATGTTGATAGTTTTGAACTTTCAGAACTTTTGTTTATGTTGTTCTGCACCTCATCCTCTATATTTAAGGATAGCAAGTCACATAAAAACTCTGGTTTTGTTTTAGGGTTTTAGTGAAAGAAGCTAATAATAGAAAAAAATCGTGGTGAGTTATAGTATTGTCACAGCAATTTGTGCTTTTCATGTGTCCTAAGCAATTGAACTAAGAGAAACAAATTTCTGACCAATAGGTAAAATGTCAGGGTGCATCCAATTTCCCTCTTCCTCTCCTGCTCAGCAGGATCTGATAATGTTATTCACATTCTTGTAACCTTTAAGGATAGATGTAGTTAGTGAGGGACAGTGAACAATGTTGGCTTAAATCCTTGTTCTACTTGTAATGCTATTCTGTGGAACCTTTGGAGGAAATACACTCCTAGAAATTTCAGTACAGTAATTTGTGCAATTCCATGTAAGATTTCTATTTTTTGACTGATAATTATTTAAAATTAATTTACATTTTGTCATGTCACCAGTTATTTGAACAGGAAATACACCATCTGATGGTTTGTTGTGATTCCCAGATATGGCTGAATTGAACTAGAAAGTGGAATATTACATATGCTGTTGTGTCTGAATTGCATTTTCTTGCTTTCTTTCCTGTTTTCATTTGATCATTGGAATCTAGGAGTGCTTAAACCTTTTTCTACCTACTCTTTTACAAAAAGGGAGTTGTGATACAAACAAGTCAACTTAAAAGCCAGGAGGTTTCAGAAAGAATAATCCTTCTCAACTGTGCATTCTTGAATCTTTGTTCTTATGTACAGTATGGATTTCATAACTTGCCTTGAAAGTTTTAAATTTTGAAAGTAGCTCTTGAGAAAAAGGTGGTAGAAAATCAGTGGTTTTCCCCTTCCCCCCCATCTTTGAGAGTACTGCTTCCCTTTAGGATTGAGGTAAATAGTTTCAGGTGGGAGTTTATCTAATAGTTGGGTTTGTTCAGTCATTAGATGATTGAAGTTTTCAACTGAATGTAATTAAAGCACACAATTTTTGTATGGTCAAGTGCAGCTCTTTATGCTTTGCCAGAGCTTCAGTTGTGATGACTGCTGTGGAGCATATGTCTTCTTTTGGTGCAAATTTAGGTGACCAGAAATGTGCATTAAAATGGGGTGTTCTCTAAAATGCTGTTACAGCTGTAGCCTTTTAGTCAGCTGGTGTCTACTAACAAGCTCTAACCCGAGGTTTTTAGTGTGCTGTGCCCAATAGAAATGCTTTAGTATTCTTGAAAAGAACTGAAATGAAATCTAGCAGGATATTTGTAGGACTTAGATTTGTATTCCAGTCTTGAAGGTGGTATTACACAGGATGCTGGTGAATAACCTGTCTCTCCTCAAATGTGATAAAATGCTAAGCATGGTTTAAAATTGTAACCTCCTTTTTAGCTTTCTTTGATTTGTGGAAGAAGACCTCAAATGGATGTTGAATAGTTCTAAGTTTGGCTAAGAAAAATAGAGAAGGCACAAGTGGTTTAGGTTAGTAGTTTAGGTAAGTCTTCCTCTTGAGGTTCTACTGCAGGCAAATTGCTGGTAACAAGGGTGGCAGTGCTGTACCACAGCACAGTACTTGATGTCAACTGTGCTCAAGTGGCAGACTAAGCTAGGCATGTTAAATGTCTCCTATTTCTAGAGTATATGCCCTATTTTGAGATGAGCAGCTACTGGTGAATATGAAGAAGGAAAAACAGTCAGTTATATTAGCTTTTGTGATTTTTTTGTTTTGTTTTGGAGTTTGGGTGTTTTGGGGTTTGTTTTTTTTTGTTTGTTTGTTTGTTTTGGGGTTTTGGGGGTTTTTTAGCTTTCTGCAATCCTGTGAAAACTGGATGAGAGGAAAAATCTTGAATTTTTTATTGGGTTTGCTGCAAGTTAAATGAGGTGTTTTGCCTTTTTTCTCACACTTGTTCTTAAAGCTTTCATTTGAAAAACAAGACACATAGATTTTGCAAGATAAACTGGATACACTGTGTGACCTCACTGGTGACAGAGTAGAGGGGAGAAATTAAAGAGCTCTCTAGACAAAATGTATAGGTGTGTTTTTTATGGACTAACTCTAGCTTCTGTTGTCGAGCCTTAGTCTGACTCATCTGGTAATGGCTCCTGAACACTAGGTACTCTAAAGCAGAGGAAAGTTGAAGTAGTCTGTGTGATGAGGTAGCAGATGGCTTAGCAGGTACAGAAAGCTCATCTGTTTGGCCAAAGTTATTGGGCTGGCTCTTGCCTGCAGGGAACTAACTGACTGGGAAGTTTTTGGAAATAAGAACACCACATTTCTTGAGGAAACCATTGTTGCATGACTTCAGGGGTTATAGAGATGCCATGTCATTGTGGATCCTGTTTGCTTCCTGATGCTGTTTTTCAAAAGATTGGTTTCCTCTTTCTCCTCCTTGGCTGGTTTTTTGTAAGTGAATCTCTTTATTCATCATGATGTTGTCCAGACCAGCATGCAAAATGAAACTTAGTAAACTTTAGCTTAGTTTACCTGGCCTACTGCAAATGTCCTATTTGATGTGGACTTAACTTGTATTGGAGGAAAAGGTAGGTATTGATTAGTCATTGAACTTACCTTGTTTTAGAGAAATACCATGTTATGTTCTGTTAAGAAGAGTCGTCATGGTGATCAAAGTTCCATGGACATCATGTAGAGTCAGAAGGGGAAAATTAGTAGAGAAGAAGGTAAGGAGGCCTCTATTCAGCACAGACAACCAGTCTGAGTCATTTAAAATTGATTGGATGACAAGGGTGGTTATACTGTGTTACTGAACTTACATTCTTTTATTTGAGGAAATAATTTCAGGTAGGAGTTCGTCTAATAGTTGGGTTTGTAATGAACTACATTGGAGGGAACTCCAGCTTCCTAACCAACTTTTTACCTGCTATTGAATGTAGAATCTGGTCTACCTTCTACCCATCTACCAACAGTTGCTCCTCTACAGGTACTCCAGCTAGGAAAGGGAGGTAGTCCTTGTCTCCTTTTCTTCCAGTATTAACTGACCAAGGAAAGGAAACTAGACATGTCCTCTTTCCTGTGCATTCCTTTTGCTGGGAAATCATAATCTGTGGTGGGGAGACAGATACAGTTGGCACGTAACTACCAAAGCATCAAAGACAGAAGCAGGAATACTCTACAGAGCTGAAAAGAGCAATCCGTGATTGTATCATTCCATGTGTCATGGTTGTTTTTCTCAACTGTGAACGTCGGTAGGAGACGGCTTCGTTTCACACTCGAACTTCCTCTGCTGCCGATGGAAGTGTGCAGCTGCCTCCTAAAGTCCTGCTCCTTAGCATGCATTACTTCTGCCTGCAGAGAGTACCTGCTGTTCTTACAATTCATCATCCATCTTCTTCTCTGGGTGGGTAGGGAAGAGAAGGATTAAAGCAGTGAAAGCCTGGGGAAGAGTAGGGGAGAATGGTTTGGGAAGAAAGTGATCAAAGCTGTTTGAAGGACAAGTGAGTAGAGCTAATTTCTGTAAGGCCATCCTTAATCAGTACATCTGCTGTAGAAGGGCCCACCACCTCTATACAGGTGAGGTGCACAGTTTTAATGAGATTGCCCTCTCTAGGTGAAATCCCTGCAGGGAGACACTGCCAGTTGTATGCAGACCATGGGCAGATGACAGACTGCAAGGTTTCAGAAATTCCTTTTTCACCCTGTTTAAGTGCTTCAATAACCTATTAAAAGCTTTCCTATTATTGTTTTCTGCAAGGCAAGTCCATTTATTCTAGTGCTTTTCTCAGTAAACACAAGTAATAAGTAATCACCATTATATTCTAAGTCCTAATGTAGGACCTAATTTCTTCTAGAAAACAGAAAAAAAGAAAGCAGTCTCCTATCTTTTTCCAGACATCATTATTTCTACAGTTCTCATCATTCTTGCTGCCCTAATTGAGTTCACTTTTGGGTGGTCTTGTATTTAAAACTAGGCATTATTTCAGTTCACCAGTAGCCTCTTACCTGAAACCAGCACTCCCACATGGCCAGACCAAGATAGTCTGATGCTTGTCCAGCATGGCTCATTTTTTCAGTGGAAAGGTAGGTAAGATGTGAGCAACAAAGCAGTTTACTTCTGTTTTCCTGGAGAGTATGTGGGTTGGGGAACATGAAGATTCCAAAATGCTAATCAATACAGAAATTAAGTGCTCCTATCTATCTTTAATAAAGCCTTATAAAGTTACCCAGTGGATACTTTGCAGACTTCTAAAAAATCCTTTTTGATACATTCAAATATTTGGAAAGAAGGTAAAGTACATGTTTGTCCCAAACCAGAACTCAACTCTGTATGTAATTTCTCTTTCTTCAAAGGTTATAGAGAGCTTTTCAAAATAACCTATTTTTTTTTTCATAAAAAGACTCTTCAAGGTAAGATACAACAACTTCTTTAGAATTAGACAACCCCAAGCTGCTTGTTGCTTTCTGTTAATTCCTTTTTATTCCTTATATGAGGAGCTAATGCACCAAAGAGTGACATGATTAATTAAAACAGCCTGCCAAAGCTGTTTAGAATAGGGGACCTACATTAGAATATCCTTAGCCATATTTGAATGAAGAGCTTTTCAGATTGTGTCACTGGTGGCAGTCATGATCGGGAAGTTTTCTAGCAGTGCCAGCCTTGTGCAATAGCATTCCCCATAGCTTTAAGGATGACAAGTCTCAGCAGGAAAAAATTAAGCAATGGTGATTTTTGGTGGTGTTCTGCAGCAATTTGGAAGCTTTCCACCTTCAAGGCTCCATTTCCCAGCATGGAGAAAGACTATGACTAGAACTGCTACTTCTTAATGCTGCCACTGGTAATCTTAGCATCACTAATGATGTTGGGAGGGGGAAGCAGGAGTGGGAGATATTCACTGTACATTGCTGAAGGCAGACCTGTAAGGCTTCTACTACATTCTTACCGCCAGTTTTCAAAATGTAGCTACAGCATAAGATCTGTCCCTGAGCAGATTGCAGAGACGTATGTTAACCATTGAAACCTGCAGGCTGCTACCAGCATCTCTACGTTGTCTCGTTCCTCAACTGACCTCTGTGTTCTGGTGTTTTTTCTCTATGACACTTGCCATCGTTCCTAAACTCTTCACAAAAGCCTGTGCCATGTAGAAACTGAAATCATTGATAGAAAAGAGCTCTTTCCCCTTCCAGTAGCTGACTGTTTCTTGTGATCATCTGTGGAGAAAGGACAGATGGCTCAGATCTTTGCATAGCAAGATAAGTGGACTCTTCCTCTGCTAGTCCCAAGAAGATCTCCTCCTACTGCAGTGAGACAAAGAAAAGAGCAAGTATCCTGAGCAGTCCTTCTTGCGTACCAACTGGAATGCTGTCGTTTCTGAGTCACCCACCGCTAAGGCTTTGAGTGCTCTCTTCACATCCCTCTTATCTTCTAGTCCAGCCCTGACAGACAGTGTGGAAAGAATGTAAGTGGTGTCTTTCCAGAAATCATCCCCCACTGTCCTCATAGCCAGCTAAGAGGGTTTGAGGCACAAACTGTGCCGATTTTCATCTCTACTGGACCTCCTTCATCCTGGGCTTCAGGCTTGTCTCATGGGGAGCAGAGTATTCCTGCTATGCAGGAAGAACCAGGCAACTGCTACAAGCCACTTGCCAGCAGAATTTCTATGCACTGAAGATTCATTTTCTGGATCAGTTCTTTACTCTTTTCCAGTCTACCATTTGGGTTAAAACCTAGTATTTTTAAAGCACAAATGGGTCACCATCACACCATTTTGATCATAGCTAATGACCATTCATATATGCTCTTAGTGGACTTAGCGCTGAAGTTAGCTTTGCCAGCTTTTCAATTTGGTTTATTTGGTTATATTTAGATAATAAAGAGTTTATTACACAGGAAACAAGTGAAGACACATATGAAAAAGGGATAATCTTATCAATGCAATTACCTGAAGGGAGGCTGCAAAGAATAACCAGGCTCTCTTTACTTGTATCCAGTGGCAGGACCAGAGGCAATGGGCACCACCTGAAACACAAGAGATTCCCTTCAAATACCAAGAAACACGTTTTAACTGTAAAGGTGACTGAGCACTGTCACAGGTTGCTCAGAGAAGCTATGACCTGTACCTCCTTAGAGATATTCAGGAGCCATCTGAAAACAGTCCTAGATAAGTGTCAGGGTGACCCTGGTTGAGCAGGGGGCTTGGTTCAGATAATCTCCAGAGATCATTTTCCCTTCTCAACCTCTCTGTGATCTGCTGTGATTTACGATTTTGTGAAAAAGGGACAATAAAACTTGTTCAAAATTTAGAATACTCACTCAAGATCAGGGGTTTTTTTCTGTCAGTACAATAAATTATTGGCAGAATCATAGTTTAAAAGTGTGTTTTTATTTGGGTTAAGTATACCTTGTATATTGGCAGAATCATAGTTTAAAAGTGTGTTTTTATTTGGGTTAAGTATACCTTGTATATTGGCAGAATCATAGTTTAAAAGTTTGTTTTTATTTCAGTTAAGTATAACTTGTATATTCTCTAAGGAATATTTTGCTAAGGAGGAATTAGATAGTAATCAACATCATGTCAGAATTCAGAATGTCTACCTATTTTCTACCCATTTTGTCTGGATCTCCTTTGGTCACACAGAACTCTACTACAAAAGAAAGGACAAACCATTTCTTTGATGAGTCATGCTGCCTATTTTTCTGTCCAAGTTCAAAGTCAATGAATCCTGGCTTTCTTACTACTCAGAAGGAATGGAAATACAGAGACAGAGATATGTAGAATATTTCTGACAAGTGCGTCAGTCTTTCCCTCAGTACATTTCTCCTGTGGTTTTTGTGGTATCCAGTATGATACACACCATTCTTACTTTTGAGTGCATTCACTTCATCTGGTGCCTGATCTCTGTCTCTTGTTTATTAGCTGCACTGTTGACACACTCTGTAAACCTAAAGGCAAGGAATTTATCATGAAAACATAGGTATTATCAACACCACAACAGTAATTCTGTGTACAGTGGTAGAAGAATCAGATATCCTTGGTGGTTTTGATTGCAATGGCTTTGCTGATATATCAATGTTGAAAAGAGGGTGAAGCCTGATGCTGTTCTGGACCTGAGTCCTTCACAATCCTTCCCCCAGGATTCACCCCAAGTCCCCAGGACAGAGAAGGAACCCTTTAACTGTGTCTGTAGATTGACACCTCTGTGTATCTGACAGACCTCTCAGGTGCAGAAATTGCTATCAGGCTTCCAGGACAGACAAAAATGGTGCTCAGAAAGAAAGTGTGGAGACAGTAATTTCAGAACCGTGCATTGGAGATGTCAATGGAGCAGTGAAGCTACAGTGATATCTGATGGAAAGGAGGAGAACTGGGATAATCCTGTGAGGTATATAGTTCATGAAGATTTTGGAAAACCTGACCCCAGTTTTCTTGGTGGCATGGGAAGTGTCCTCATTCTTCGTGCTTAGACAGGAAGTTTTGGATATGCATAAAGCCAAAACCAGCAGTGGTGCAGTCTTTGGGTAAAGGTACTGATACATGCCAAGAGAAGGAAGAAAGAGCAGAGCTGGTTTGGACCTTCTCCTAGTGGTCATGAGTGTAACACTTTTAGGAAAGAGCTATTGTTAGCATTAGCACTTTAATAAAGCACACAGCTCAGACTCACAGATCCTGCAGGATCTGACTGTTTGTATCGACTTTGTTTCCAATAGCTGTGGGTCTGAGGAAGCCTTATCAGCTTGGGCACAATTTCAGAATCAAAAGACCTCTGAGTACTTATGGGGACACATTGACAAGCAAACTTTGAGGACAGTGGGGGATTTGAGAGCAGGAGGGAGAACCTAAGGAGTTCTCCTTGTGCCAGCATGGGTCTGGTGGATTGGCACAGATCCAGAGCTAATGGGCCCCTGCTGAACTGACCCAGCTCTGTCACTGGGCATCTGCATCCCATATACTCACCACTGAGGAATGTTCCAGTGGTAGAACACTTTCTGAAGCTACTAAATATTGTGACACAAAAGCTGACACAGGTTCTCTCCCTGTGTCTTAACCTTCCTTATCTCCTCTGCTGATCGCTGTGCTGCCCACAGTTCCTTTATCCTGCCATGAAGGATAAAGGAACCCTGAAGGTTCACATCCAGGAGATGCTGCGTGCCGCTACCTGGCTGAGCAGTGAGCTAATAAGCCTTCCTGGATTTAGATAAGCACTAGGTAATGACATAAGGTGATCAGGAAATATTGGGATCTTTGCCAAAAGTAACAAGCCCAATGGATTCAAACTAATAGATGTTCATGTAACAATGTAGCCCAGAAACATCTTGGCTATTCTGCTGACAAGGATAGTATACATTTGTGGACAGCAGTAAACTGGCTAACAGGACCACTCCAGACTTACCCAGACAGACAGTGGTCTTTAGTTACTTGTTTACATTCTCTTTCTTCGGTAATACAATAAATATCAAGTTTCCACTCTTCTGGAACTTGAGATAGAGATCTGTCACATTTTTCAGTCTTGGCACAAATACTCTTTATTAAAAACAAAAACGGGGGGAGGAGGGGGAGTTGAAACCAGAAAACTTGCCATAGTTCTTCTTCTGAAAAGAAGGAAAGCAGTAATATCTGTAGATTTGACTTCCCAGAGTTTGTATAAGTGCCTGGACAGCAGGAGTCCACAGGTTCCTCTTTACTGCCCATTGCAGTCTTAACGTTTTTCCCTGAAGAGGCTGGAAGCAGAGAACAGTTTGTTATTCATTCAGTTTACTCAGCTTACATAGCTTACTATTTACTCCTTGAAGTCTCACTCATTTATAGAAAATACTTTGATATTTTTGTATATTATAAATATATTGGAACATAAAAAATATTTCTGTGTTTATAAGCCCTTCAGGTTTGATTGTGCCATTTCAAAAGAGATCCCAGTGGCCAGCAACCACAGAAAGGGCTCACTCATGACATGTACAAGCATCTCTCAGGCTTCTTCTCTCCAGCAGAAAAGCTGTGCCAAGCTGCTGACTAGAGCGGGGTGCCTCTCAGCTGATGCCTGTTCGGAGCTTTTGGATTACAGCTGTCCTGTTAAAATGAGTTCTATGGGACTAAATTTGTATTCAATGATAGAGGGCCAAGAGAAGAGTGAGAAAACACCTATGAGGCTTTGATGCCTGAGATAAAGGAGCCCTGGGCAACTAAGACAGGAGAGAGAATGAGGGAAAAAATGAAATGAAATGAAATGAAATGAAATGAAATAAATAAAATAATTAAATCAAGTAGTATGTCTTTCTTTCACTTATGAGCATTAGATGTGGATCCTGTTTACCATTCATTTACCTTCTAAAAAATAAACTTGTGGCGCCCTTGGGCAAGTAATGTCCCCAGACAGCTGAAGAGACTGGGGAGGCAAAAAGGACAGTGGGCTCCTGCGTTGATTTGGCATGGCCTGGTTTTTGGTAGCAGAGGAGGGCCATAGAAGTACCTCCTGTGAGAAGCTGCTTGAAGCTGCCACTATGTCCGACAGAGCCAATCTCTGATGGCTTTGAAGACAGGCATGCTGCTGGCCCAAATAGAGAGGTTGGTAATGCCTCTGTGATGACATTTTTAAAAAGAAAATCAAAAGAGGGCATGCACAGTTTTTTCCCAGGAGTGTCGAGGTGCCACTGCCGGGGCCATCCCAGCACAGCCCACAGCAATGTGCTGCTGCAGCCACTGCCATCTCAGCATGGCCCACAGCGAGCCTTGCCTGCCTGGTCACCCTTAGCCACACCATGGGCAGAAGGGCAGAAATGGCAGTGGTGGCAGTGGCTTCTCCTTCCCAGCGCCCTGCATGAGGAGAGGTGTTAAACACCAGCACCACGACGGCTGCCACCGCCCACGGGGTGGTGGCAGGGTCACCTGGCCAGTAGCGGAAGCGTGACAAGTGATTCCCTGATGCAGAACCTAGATGAGATCAACTTCTCGGTGCTGCAGGATCCTGCAGGAATCTTTGAATTAGTGGAGCTTGTTGGCAATGGTACCTCCAGGCAGCAGTTTTTCTTCTAGTCAGAGAAGAGGAGGAAGTGAGGACATATGAGGGACAACAACATGGTGGCACCAAGGTCACTGGGAAAAAAGAGGGAGAGGAGGTGCTCCAAGTGTCGGAGCCAAGATTCCTCTGCAAGCCACAGTGAGGACTATGGTAAAACAAACTGTCGCCTTGTAATGCATGAAATCCATGGGGGATGCAGAGATCCACTCACAGCCCATGGGAAAAGTGCTCACACCGGAGTGGGTGGTTGCCAGAGAAAGTTGGGATTCAGTGGCAAACCCAAATAGAGAGAGAAGGGCCCCTGCTTCCAGAGATGAAGAGAGAGGGCCCTTGCTTCCAAACTAGAGCAGTCTATCCTTAGCAGACTGCATCCTGTGGACGAATGACCCACGTTACAGCAGTTTTGGGTAGATTTGCGTGGATTCTCTCAGCACAGCAGAGAGAAGACTCCTCTTCCTGTGTGAACAGAACAAGATCTCAAGTGACAAACTGACCAAAACCCCCAAGCCTTGTCTCCCTGTGGTGTTGGTGGGAAGGATGGAGGGGCTGGCAGGAAAAAAGGTGTTTTAAAGGCTTATTTTACGTCTCATTATCCTCCTCTGACTCTGTTGATAATAAATTTACTTTATGCCTTTAAATTTGTACCTGTTTTGCCCTTAGATGGTTTTCTCCCAGTCCTCAACTCATGAGACCTTTGTTAATTTTTTTTTCTTTCCTCTGCTCAGAGAACAAGAGAGGGGTGAGCAAACAACTTTCATGGGTGCCTGGCACTTGGCCAGTGTCAAACCACAACAGCTGCTGGGACTTCAGTGGCTGGTGTGGGCAGTGGAGCCATGACTTGCTGGCAGCAGTGGCAGGGGCTGCTCTGGTGGCCAGTGCTGAGGCTGCTGCCTGGAGAAGGAACACTGCTGGTGCCTGAATACTAACCCCCAGGTCATCAGGACACATCCAGGCCAAAATGATAAGCTGGGAGCAGGGTGCAGCTACTAGCTGGGGCAGCTGCTAGTGGCTGTCTTACCAATCATGCAGTGCTGAAAGTTAGGTTGGGTCAGGATGATTGTTGGGATATCATTTTTTTCCTATTAGTCAAGCAGGTTTTCCAAGTTTATATGTTGTTGCATATTTTATTTTTCCGGGGCCTCTTTTCTTGGGTCAAAAAATGTGTAGTCTAGAGATTTTTTGTTTAGCTCTCAGCTTGAGAATGGAAAAAAGTTACTCAGGGCTGAGTTCTCTGCATATAATTTAATTTCCTAGGTCTATGGACGGTGATTGAAACTGGTTCTATTTAGGACATTTGTAGCAAGAGCACCTAGGAGTTGAGCTGGCAGGTACAGGTATGCTTTCTCTGAAAACCCAACCCAAATAGGAATGCTACCAAGAACTGGGGACTTTGGTTATTTTGTGTGTACTTTAGTGTTATCTGTGCTGATCAGCCTCCTCAGTATTTGGTTGTCTTTGTTTTCATTTTCACATGAACACAATGATGGTGCTTTTAAACTGAGGTATTTCAGGCACAGTCTTACGCAATTTGCTCTTACACAGCTGAGACATGGGAGCCTATCTGTCTATGACAAGGATTAGTTTATTGCTTATTTAAAAGAGATCTTGAAAACTTGTTTATAACTGTTTACATACAATTTTTTTCAACAATTCAGATTGCCTAAGGCTACGGCATGTTCCCTATGCTTATGTGCAGTGTGTAACCCCCATGTGGCCTCAGGCAAATGGAGTGGTTAAAAGATTTATGCACTATGTGGATAAACAAAATCTGGGAGAATTTCCCTGAGGCTTTGCCTGGATTGGCAAAATGGTGTGATTTTAAAACATGATAGCTAATACCTGGTATTTCTCATATATGCTGGCCCGATGAGGAAAAACCTGTATGAAAGAACCAGAGTTTTTTAATAAGCCTGCTTTGGCGTAGCAGATGCTCACAACTTGTCCTAACTAATGTTTTATAGGACAGCAACTACCATCACTGAAATAAAACATTTTTTTCTTAGAGTAGACATAACCTGGTGCAAAACAAATACTTTGAAGACTTTCAAGAATTTCCCTGACTGGGCCATGCAAAGAACACACCAGACAGATGGAAAATTAGGGAATTTCTCTTTCTGAGTAGGAAAAAGAGTATGCTGCCAAAATCTCCTGCGGGTTAGGATCTTGCCCTGACCCTTGTGGAGGATTTCCTGGAGCCCAGTATCAATGGGAACAATTCCACAGGCTGAAAAACTGGAAGATTTCACCTGCCATATGTTTCCCTTGTTCTGGTTTTGTGTTAAACCCACAAAAGCCTAGAATTTTGTGGAGTGGAAGTAGCAAAAGGACGTGGAAATCTTTGCTCGCTCTTACTCGGCTCTCAAGCAAAATACAGCGGGCTATATATAGGCAGCGTGCAATACTGATTTCTCTAGGGAAGTGATTGATCTTCTCTCAGTGTAAACCACTCCCTCACCGGCTTAGCCCGAAACGAGATAGAGATGCTGCCTTGGCTTCCAACACCGACGAGGAAATAAATTTTAAAACAGCCCCGTCCGTGGCAGCGGCCCCGCCGACCCTTCCGCAGCATCCTTGCGCCGTTTTGGAGCCCCTCTCCGGGGAGAGCTCGGTGGGTGCCGGGGTGCCCGGGGATCCCCCACTCCCGGCGGCGCCCCTGGGAGCCGCTCGCATGGAGCAGCTTTCCCGCTCGGGGCTTGCAGGAGCCCGGCGCGTCACGGGCAGCGGCGGTCCGGGGGCGCCGCCGCTCCTCGGGGAGCAGCCGCCTTCCCGCGGGGAGCAGCCGCCTTCCCTCGGGGAGCGGCCGGTTCCCTCGGGGAGCAGCCGGTTCCCTCGGGGAGCAGCCGGTTCCCTCGGGGAGCAGCCGATTCCCTCGGGGAGCGGCTGCCTTCCCTCTGAGAGCAGCCGGTTCCCTCGGGGAGCGGCCGCCTTCCTTCGGGGAGCGGCCGCCTTCCCTCGGGGACCCTCGGGGAGCAGCCGCCTTCCCTCGGGGAGCGGCCGCCTTCCCGCGGGGAGCAGCCGCCTTCCCGCGGGGAGCAGCCGGTTCCCTCGGGGAGCAGCCGCCTTCCCGCGGGGAGCAGCCGGTTCCCTCGGGGAGCAGCCGCCTTCCCTCGGGGAGCGGCCGGTTCCCTCGGGGAGCGGCCGATTCCCTCGGGGAGCGGCCGGTTCCCTCGGGTAGCGGCCGGTTCCCTCGGGGAGCAGCTGCCTTCCCTCTGGAAGCAGCCGGTTCCCTCGGGGAGCAGCCGCCTTCCCTCGGGGAGCAGCCGGTTCCCTCGGGGAGCAGCCGGTTCCCTCGGGGAGCGGCCGATTCCCTCGGGGAGTGGCCGGTTCCCTCGGGGAGCAGCCGCCTTCCCTCGGGGAGCGGCCGCCTTCCCTCGGGGAGCAGCCGCCTTCCCGCGGGGAGCTCCCGCGGCCCCGGCCCGCGGCTGCCGCCCGCCGGAGGGAGCCGGCAGGGCCGCCAGTCCGGACTCTGCACGGCCCCGGGCCTCTGGCGTTTCGTCCTCTGCCACCTGCTGCCTCTGGATCGAGTCCATCCCCGAGGATGGAAATCCCGCATCCCCTGGGAAGGCAGCTGATCTCAGCGGGACGGCATCGGGACGAGGAGCAGCCCCAGTTACCTGCGAGGTGCTTCTCACGGCGGGTTGGCTGCCCATCACTTCTCACTCTCAGGATTACTCTCCCAGAGCTCCTCTTATTTTTTCTAATTAAAAAACCGTTCAGCAATCTTTTTTATTATGCATTCATTATGCATTCGGCTCATATTGGTTCACCAAATTCCAGTTTACAACCCCAAACGAAGTCTTCCATTAAATGGCTGGTACAAGACATCCTTTCTCACCTATTGCTTTGAGAGGTCCCAGGTCAGCACCCTCACCTGTTCTGTTTCAACATCGCTGTGAAGTGTAGATGCGAGGTCCAGCAATATTTTGTTGTTGCACTCCCCGGAGCTATGTGGGAAGGTAGCACTTTCATTTCTTACCACCATCCTGCCTTTATGTCTCCTTTTAATCCTTTTTGCTACTGCAAGCCCTCAGAAGCCCCTGTCAGATGCCTGCCCCAGTGATCCAGTAACAATACTGGCTCTGTGTAGGCTTTTCCCTGTAGCCTCTGCTTGCCAGTTCCAAATTAATAGTTTTGTCTTTGCTTTGAGATGCCTTTGTAAACCAGCCCACGTCACAGAGCAAGCCAGGCTGTATCATGTGTCTGCCCTGCCCAGTCACCTCTCTCTTGGTAAAGCTGGTGCCAGCTGCAAATGACAGTGATGACTTGCACATTTCCTTCAATATTATTCCTGCTACTAATGCCTGTGGAACATCTCTAGAGAAATCTTTGACCAACAACTGCTTTTCAAGTGTTTTTATGCTTGTCAGCTAAGTAGATTAAAAGCCATTTAATTTGGACTGTTTCTTTTTCGTAAGTCATGCCAGACTGAAGCAAGGAGTTCATCAATGCTCATGTGATTTTTATCAGTGCAGTTACCTTTTTTTATCGTAATTCTGAATTTGCCTAAGAACAAAACCAGATTTATTTTATAAGGTTGTGGAGGTTTTTCTGTAGAAGTGACACTAATTACACACAGCTTTCCCTCATGACCCTTTTCCCAACTAACAGCCACCAATGGGCCTCAAGGTTTCAGAATTTTCCCAGTCTTCCAAGGTAAGTTGAACACTCATGGTCAGCCATTATTCCTTGGACTTTTGGTAAAAGTGTCCTGCACATTTTAATGAAAAAACCCCAACCATCCAAATTTGGTCTTTCCCTCTAGAAGATATCCAGTGTTCTCTCTTTTTAAAAAGGACTATGGGACTCTTAGCCATCCTCATACAACAAGTAAGCCATCACCCATAGAACAGTATCTTACTGCTTTCTAAATACATAAGGTACTAATACTTTTAATATTTTCCTGTTTTGTATCAATAACAATTTACCACTAATAGGAACATATAGCTAATATGTAACATATAGCTAATACATACTAATGGGAACATATAGCTTAAAATTTTAAGTGGTTTTGGTCTCTGTCTTGTACACCTCAGAAACTCTCTTCTTGTATTTAGGTCTGCTAGTCAAGACTTTTTTCCTACCATTTATTTATTACTGATGAACCTCATTAGCTTCTTCCTAAATTTATTTTTCTATATTTATTATTTATTATATATTTCCTGTATTTATTATTCCTGAATTTATTCTTCCTATATTTATTACTATTGATTTCCATTTCTTTTTGTTTGATAAACAGTGCTCTTTGCCAACAGGTTCATTTATTTCTACTTTGAAGTGAACTCTGCTTGTGTTGTTCTCTTCACTTTGTCACCAAGCAGATGAAGTGTGAAACCTCCCAACTCAGCTGGTTTAGAAATTAAAGGCATATGGTGGCAGTGTGGTAGTGAGCCACTTCAGGGAACCAGCTAGGTTTATAGCCATTTGTCATATGAGGTCCTTCAGTTCATGGTTTTACCTTTGTCATGAACAGTCAAATTATCTGGAAAAGAAAAATCCTGATTATGGCCTACTGTACTGAATCTTGTAGATTTGGTTACAAGGAAAAACTGCTGTTTGATGGTTTCACCAGCCACAAACCTGGTTACTTCTGTTCAGGAATCCAAAGTGGTAAGATAAAGGTTGTAGAGAGAAACCTTCAAACCTGTCTTTTGCCGTCCTGTGGTCACATTCTGGAAATCATCAGTAAGATGAAATGATTTGAGGAGCACTCTGCTGGCCAAAAGCAATCATCTAGCATGAAGGCTTTTTTAATTCAGTGGAACTATTCCTTCTCGTACTGCAAACGATTTAGCAAAGAAAAAGAGCAAACAGTTTTAAGTGAAGACTGTCTACTTGAAAACTGTCAAAGTGAAGTTCTGTCCTTACTTCTCTATATAACTATTCTAGTCTGGCTCTTTTCTTTCATATCTCATTAATATAGTTGTGGTCTTCTGATCAAATGCACTGGAAGAGAATTGTTCTTTTTCTGTATCAATTAAAAACCAACCTTGTGTTTTTATAAGAGAAAAAGACTAAATGAGCTATTAGTATTATTAGCCTTTATCTTATTTGAGCCAGATTTAAGATCTAGGAGTTCCTAACTCAAGGTTATATATGGAGAGAGAGGGCAGCAAGCTAAATTGGCAGCAGTTGGCTTTAAAGCTGATCAAGAAAGTTATTTCTTGACTCTGCTTGTATTTGGAACACATTGCTACTTAGAGTTTACACAGATTCAGAACTATCTTGCACAGATTTCTACAAGAAAAACCCAGTGAAGATCATTATATACAAATATTCCACTAAGGACTCACAGACACTCTGCCTCACGGAGCAGGGCGTGCTGTGAAATATTGTACACTCACATTTATTTTAACTATATACAGGGCAGAAGCTACAGACTCCTTTTGTAGGTAGGACACTGGATTAGATGGAGCTGTGGCCTGATCTAGAACAGTTTTTGCATGGTCTTATGTACATGAATCCAGCTGTCCCTGCAGCTGCATCCCAGTTCCTCTGGGATGGACATTGGAATACTCACTATCAGGTTCTACATGTGGCATAGACAAGACACCATTGGAAAACTGTCCCATACCCACATATAGCCTGTGCAGAAAACCTAGAGAGGCAGGGAGAAAGGTTAGGTTATCCTTATCCACTTACTACTCTCGTTCTCCTCTCCTTCCTTCTAAGCACTCAGCCTTGTGGGTTTTTAAACCCCACTGCTCATCTTGCTGCTCATAAGTGGCAGAGATTTTGGCTTTCTTGGATGTGTCACAGCATGGTTTAGTTTCCTGGATGTCTACATAGTCTTTGAACTGAGATTATGAAGGTGCTCTTAGTAGGAACCAATTATTTTTATTGCCAAGCTATGCTCGACACAGGCTGTCCAGAAGCAAACTGCTGCTACTTAAGTCAAATTCAAACCTGGTCTGCCAATAGGTGTACAGCGAGAATATCTGAGAGGAACCTATGACTGTATCAGCACTTAATCAAACCAAATATAAAATTCTGTGGTGAATATGTACAACAGGCCTCACAAGCAGCACTTTCTCCCACAAAATCTGGCAGGCCAACTAGGAAATTTGCTCTGTTCCATGCTGTAGAATGGAGTTTAGTTTAAGAGACAGAAATAGCACAGTTGTGTGTAAATTAAATGACATTATTTGAAAACAAGTCTGAAAGAAGGGAGACTAAAAATCTCATCTAATTAATGTGTAACAATAGATGATGATTTATTGACTCCTCTGTGAATATACAGTTTCTATTGGCAATATTTAGATATGTTTGCTCAGAAATTCATAATTATTTATGTTTAGTAATTTATGATTAAACATTTTACAAGAAACAAGGCACTAAAATGTACAGTAACTCATCCTTATTACATACGCTGTGAGTGTCAAACATACAGTACATTCCCCCGGCTTAAACAATTATTAAATTTCTTCCCCCAATGGTACTTCTTGTTGAAGCCATAAGAATATACATATTTTAGGGTCTTACTTTTTCTCCTTTTGCTCACTGTTTCTGTAGAAAAAACAAAGAATTTGCTATTAATATTAGCTACACAATAAAGATAACAAAAACTACATTAATCACATTTCTAAGGACTCAGACATACTATGAGATCCTTAGAGATTCAAACTATAATATGGGTATTTTTTTATTAATTAAAAAAAAAAAAACTAACAGTAGAAAAAAAAATTTTTAAAGGTGCAATTCCAGAAGCTACTTCCATGCACTCCAGAACCAGCTCTGGTGGTGTCTGAGGCACTAAAATACGAAAATACTAAAACAACACTTTACAACAGGTGAAATGACTGGGCTGACACCATGCTAGGAAAATCAGATCAACCTAGTGGCTACCACTTGGTTAAAAAGGAGATCTTAATAGTGTATAGTTTTTAGCACAATTTAAAAATCAAGCCCCAGAAAAAACTGTTGCTACTAAAAGGCAAAGACCACAAGAGATACCATCTAATACTTCATTAAAATACTTAGAAGGAGCAATACAAGTTCACGTATCTTGCGACAAACAGCCCAGTACTTAAGTGCTCATTCTGTTTCTGGTTCTTGCTGACCATAAGCACAAACATGACAAAATGTAATTTTACATATTGTTAAAATACAACAGAATCTAATGTCACATACAACGCCATGTAAAGAAACAGTGGTTTCCTAATTATTTGACCATTTATACAAAAAGACAATGACGAGTGCCTAGATTCAGGTTTCTCCTTGAGATTCTCAAGCTCCTGTGATGACAGTATTTTAGAGATCCAATTTTTAATGCCTCTGCATTTGGACTGCAGTGATCCTGAGCCTCCTGAACACACATGGAAAGAACCACTTTCAGAGGTTTTCAGAGAATCCTTGCACTCTCCTTAATCAAACAAATTCAGGTGCAAATTCAGCACTGGTGGAATATACATGCAAAATAGGGGAAGATTCTGCTGGATAAGAAAAAGTGATGGTGGAGAAAGAACCACATGGGACAACGTCAAATAATACCCTCGGTCACTGCCAAATTAAAGTGAAAGTTTCTTTTTCACCTTGGAGAGATAAAACTTCTCAAAATATGGCCACTATTAATGTATCATCACAAGATGGTAGTACTAGCAGAGATGGCCGTAACACATTTGTAAATATATTATCTCTTAAAGCATTTCCACTTCTTGGGTAAAAATAATGCTGTTAAACTGTGTGATTTTTGGAAGCAAGAGGTTCTTCCTCAGCAATGCAAATCAGTCAAAAACCCAGCAGGTCAGCACCTCTAAAGAACAAGCCCTGCAACCTTAAACTTTTGAGGAAAAGAAAAAGTGCAAAGTATAAACAAATGCAAAAGTCCACATGTAGTTGAGAATACAAAATATTACAAAAAATAGAATTGGTTTATATTTAATATGTTTATTTGGTTGAATTTATGTATATATTTAAGTGGGCATGGATTAACAGAATTGGCTCAAATTTTTTGTATTATTTAAGAATGCTGACAGAAAACTGCACCTGTCAGACTGAAGCTGTGTTAAATTATTGCTCTTGGTAATTTAACACTGACAAGGCATAATTTTAAGTTGCCCCATGATTTGGAACATTTTAATGTGCAACAATTTAAAAAACCAATTGTTTACCACCCAAAGCCAGTTTTATGCATCACTAAAGTTGCCCATGACTGTCACTATGTCCTTACTTGTGTTTGGAGCTGTGACAGGACATGGGATTAAGTTTGCTGTGCTGTGGGGCTTCAGCCACTTGTGTCTATGCTGTGTATAAGAGAGGGGCCTAAATTTAAGCCAGTCTTGTCCCACACCAGATGTTCTCAGCCTGGCTTCCTCACAGCGCACTTGCACTGGGTTTCCAGAAGCAGAGTTGATGGCGTTTGGGCCAGATTGAGAGTAGAGATCAACACTTATCTACTGAGACCATAGGATGGTGTGGAGAAATTTGCTGGCTTTAGTGGGATTGTGGAAATGTAAACTGGAAGTATGCAATTTATTTATCAGGCTACTAGAGGAGTAAAAGCAAGATTTACCCCGTAAGACAGTGTTTTAACTGGCTGAGACAAAGAACCATTGTGATTATTTATTTTTTTATACCTCTAAATTTGCTGCCTTATCAATTTTAGAAGGCACCTCAGCAATACAGTTAGCAATGACGGTTGTCTTTGCTGGCTAAAACCTCTTATTTTTTTTATTTAAATACATCACTACCGCTGATTTGATAACAAGAAGATGCCAGACAAGTTGAGAATGTGAGCACCTTGCCATGGTTGAACTGGCACCATCGTGTGGCTAAATTTATCTCAGCAGGAGTATTGCCTTTGAGGCAAACAGGATAAAATCAGCAGGGGAAGATTTCTTGTGCTCTCAGCCACCAACAGAGTGCAACTTAACGCCCATTCCAGCCTCAGAGCCCTCCTGCAGGCCAGCAACTGAAAGCAAATTAAGTGCATTTTGGAAACCAGTGTTGCTTTATTTGGCAAGGACTTCTCATTATGCTTCATTTGAGACAGAAAGTTGGAGGTAAGGCAATATTTGTATTGGATATTATTGTTCCCAAAGCAAAGGCTGAACCTCTCTATTAGGTCAGCAGTGATAACTCTCAGCCTGCCAAAATTTCTGCCCTGGTTTAAATACCAAAGTCATCACATCACCTCCCTAATTTGCACTTTTCAGAATCTCAGTATTTATAAAATATTTTTTAAAATAAATGGAATTTATGTTGTGTGTGTCAATTCAGACAGTCCATGGGATTAGAATTCAAATATAAAGCCAAGCAATTCATTGGGCTGAAAGAGTGAATAGTGGGACCATATAGGTGTCTAACAGAACAAAACAATTTTTGGCAAATCTTTGGTGAGAGTAAGAAGTCAAATTGCAAAACTCCACAATTTAACAGAAGCAGGATTCCTCCCCATCCCCACATTATAGTGTGACAGAGTGAGTGGCAGGAGCTATATGGGTGATTCAGCTGGTCCATTTGTGGCCTAGTACATAATTTCAGGTCATAACTCAAAGAAAAGAAAAGGGATCTGTACATGACCAAATAATGGGCAGAGCTTGAGCAGCTCATATGGCTTATATGGCAACTTCTAAGTGCCATATAAAAAATAAATTACCACTAAATAGGCATATAATTTCAGATTCAGGTTCATGTCTCTCCAAGAACAGCCTCTTATAGTTGAGAAGGACTATCTGAAGATTTGTGGAATACAATTAATCTCAAGTTGTGCTGAATAAAAACCCACTTCAACTCTCTTGCCAAACAAATGTGATTAATGAGGTGCTCTAACAGTTGGTTAGAGACTGAAGCACACCACTGTTCTGAAGCTGGACTGCACAGCAAAAGAAAAACAAACAATCAAAATTTTAAAACTCACCTAAATAAAATAAGGACAATCTACAAATCTATCTTGCCTTATTTCTGTTAAAACAGAGACTTGTTTCCCTAAATACATATATGTCTAGTGTAGATTTTGTATCTAGACAGCTCCTCATCAAGAAGGGAACAGATTGCTTCTGGCAAATTGAGTGCTTAATTTTTAATTTTTTGATTCCTTTTACTTTTTTTGTGTGTGGCTGTTTTGACAGATTACAAGATTTGGCAAAAATTCTTCTTGATTCTTAGAGCAGTTGACCGTCTGGTGAGATTAATACACACACTCTCCTGAATACAATAGTTTTACAACCCACAGCCATGGAGTGGACAACCTTTTCCTTTTCCTTGCTGTATAACCCATGCCATTTAGGAGACTATGTGCAGGACAGATTTCACATGGCTTTCCACAGTGTGTGTGCACGTGTGTATGGATAATGTAGTGTTGGCAAACTGTCCAAGTTCAATTTTACAAAAGTGAGGCCTAATAACTCTGGTGGGATTCCTACTTGGAAGTAGGACTTTGCTTATTGTCAGGCACTTGTGAGTGCTATGATAGAGGTGTCCAGTGTCTCAAAGAAAAGAGAAGTGAAGACCATGAGGGGAAATTGTTTGACATGTGTGACAATGTTACCTCTTAGGACAGCTAAAAGCTGTCTTCACTTCGTCTCATTCTGAAAACCAGCCTTTTTTTTTTCTTTTTGACTTTGCAAGTTTTAAATTTGTTTTTAACATGACTGATGGTGTTGTCAGATGCCTAATCCCTTCAACATCAGGACAATAAAATTTTCAGAGCCTCAGACAGTACATTTCTATTTTACAGCTCTAGTTTTAGGTGTGAGCAGCAATCTGCTCACATTTCTATGCGCAACTTATTTAGATATCAGAGAAACAAGCTGATCATCAGCACAGAAGTCAGTCTGTGATACCAGAAACAGAAGCCACTGCTTGCTTTCACTGGAAAACATATTATCCTATTCTTATAGACGGCAATGAATGGTCATCTTTCTTTTTATCAAATGTACAAAATTCAGGGAGAGTGATGATGTGTGAATATACACTCAGCTGTTTTGCGAAGAAACAGAAAAATAATGTGGAAAGATAGGTAATTATCTTATGAAAACAACTAAGGTACATCCGACTTTCAAAAATAGAAAGCTAACTCAAAATATGAAATCACAGGACTACCTCTGAGGAACTTGTACGGAAAAAAAAATCAATTAGATGTTATTTTAAGATTTATATGTAATTCCTCTACCCACAGAGTAGCAAAATACAAATGTGTAGCAGTTTATTATTTCAATGTCATAAGGAGAAAAATACTTGAAAACATGATGCTACATTATACTACATGAATGTGTGGTTGTACAGACTGTAACCACAGAGATTCAGATCAAAACTGGAACATTATAATGCAAGTGGGGAAGAAGGAAAAGGACACATAAAAGCCACTGTAACTAAAGCCAGAAAAAAAAAAAAGTCTGCAAAAATCATTGAAAATGCCTATGCAATCATACAAATACTTGGGAGACTGCTAAAATTTGGAAGCACACAGAGATGAATGCTCATTAAACAAAATTCAGCACAATATCCTCAGCTGCACTATATGCTCAGGAAAAGGCAGCCCTGAGCCATCCCTCCTTCTCTGGTGACAGGGCTGCAATGAGAATATTGCAACCCTGAGTAGCAATAGTTCAAATTCTGAGGGCTGAACCCAAAATCTGAGGGCTGAGCTCAGCCACACAAGGTTCACCTGCTCTGTAAGGATCACTTCTCTGAGCAGTGCCTGAGGGGGGGTGTTTCAGCCCTGCCTAAAGACATCTCTGCAGCATAGGAAGGAGCTTCAGAGAGAGGATTTGTGGCAAGCAGCAAACTCCTTTGCTCTGGTGATAAAGCAGCCTGGGCATTGAAAGAAGTAGAATAGATGTCAGGCTAGGTTGTTTGTCAAGGTAAGAAATTTCTTTGGAGGAAACTGTGAAAGGATTCCACTGAGACTCCTCAACTACCATGACAGAAGGAAGTTTTTTACCCCAAGGATTTAAGAAGGATCAAAATCAATTACATAGCTTCAGCACCCTGCATTAGCTCTGGTCCTGATGAAGGACATCGTGGTCACAGACTGTCCTCCCAAATTACATGGAGCTGGAATGGAGGAAGTGCTCTTTTCCATTTCTCAATACTAACCTCTCCTCAAAATCCTCTAATATGTTTCCTAGCCTGAGTGCAGAATCCAGAATGTACTAGTGGTGTAGAAAAGGTAACTAACCATGCCTTCTGTGGGAAGGGAAGGAGGTGGTAGAGGAGCACCTATTTCATGTTCAAATCCTGTGATACGGGCAGTCTGGGCAAGAGGAAGAAAAAGGGAAAACACATGTCTCAGAGTGAAACCTTCTGCTCATACTGCTGGTTAAAAAACTACGGGTGAACAGAGAAATAAGGAAAAAATGCAGAAGAAAAAAAATCAAGACATGAAAAAATTTATAACAGCCAAGAAATTAGATTACCTCCAAGAAAAGACAGCACCTGGAGCTAGGCTCATGTTCATTTGGGGAGTATAAAGGAATTAATCACACCTTGTCTCTGTATTCTGTTTCCCTTCATCAGAATACAGAGGCTGAGAACAATGGCCACTATATATAGAGTTAAGAAGTGATCATTTTGCCCTGTGTATCTTTTAAGTTCATTCTTGACAAAAAGTTTTATAGTAAATCCAAAAAAGAACGGGCATGTTCTTCTTTAAATACTGCTGTATTCTGTCTGTGGAAAAACCTGGAGAATATGCATATATTCCTTGGCCAAATAGTTAACAGGAAAACACAATCATGTAAAAGTATTTGAATGATCTGAGTTGGAAAAAAAGGGGAGATAAACAAATGGACATATTGTCTGAGATGAATATATTACATAATATAAGAAAAGTCAAACACAAGAAAAGGTAAACTCTACTACCAGAAGGAGTAATTGCAAAACAACAAAGGCAAAAGTAATTTCTCAAATAATTTCAATTCCATCACACTGATCACTTTAAAAAGCCAAAGCATGGCAAGGAGATACATTTCTTTCTCCTGTTGATCTTTTACATTTTTTCTGTGCTTATCGTCCAGTCTTACATCAACCAACAGTCAACTACAAATGGGAAAGCAAGATCTTGTGTCACCTGTGAACGACCACAAAACCTACTTGTAAAATTAATGTTAGGTGTAACATTCCCACTCTTCCCCTATGCATGTAATGATCATTCTTTCTTTGATACCTTCATCTTGGCTATTTTCTCTTATGGTCTTCTTTCTTTTAAATAGAACCTGAATTAAAAGGGCCTATTATTCAGCATAAGAACTGTAACTTTTGGTCTCAGAATAAGAAAATATACCAAGAAGCAAGGCATTGTCCACTTGAAAACATGCTTATTTCAAAGGATTTTTAAATATAAAAATAAAACAATCTTTCAAGAGCAATCATACAACTTCCAGGAGTTCAAGCTACCCTTATCTCACATTTTGTGACTGTCTGACTATTTCATATCATTTTCACAGGGCTCTGTAGACCTGGATTGTCTCTCCGTTCTTGCCCCCTTCACAGCACTGAAATTGTCTCCATTCATTACCTTCTAACACCTGGTTTTCATTTATTTTCACTTAGAACGAGTGCAGAAGGTTAAGACAAATGTCTTAATTGGCTAAGACAAATATTTTCCCCATCCTTTTTTCCTGGATGGTGCCTGAACAATTGTCACAACCAGTCAAATAACTGACTCATCTTTCAGACCACAGAATGCAATCTCAGAACAAGGTCCTCACTTCTGTTTACTTTTGCCTCTGCTGTTACTATACCTTCCAAAAGTGTTTTCATTCAGAAGAAAAATAAAAGTGCCCATAACAACATCCTTCTTTGGAATTCCTGTACTTTCTTCACAGCCAATTTATAAGAATTTATAAGAATATTGAGTTTGTGGTCAAAAAGATCTGTCTTCAGATTTCACCCAGGCCCTAATTTTTTTATCTTGCAGCAGCCCAGCATATTGTTTTTCTCTGTCATGTAAAATGAGTTGTAATAAATAGCTCCCATTTGTGATTGCTGGTTTTAGCACATTTAAGGAAGTAGCACAGGTACCACACTGTTAACCACAGCGAGTCCTGTGGTTGATAATGGCAGTGCTCGCAAAGATGAATCACCAGCAGTGAAACCAGGTCAAACAAACCACATACACACACACACACACACACACACAGAACCATACTCAATCAAAAACAAAACCAAAAGGAAGTCACTCCACCAGAAAGGATATCCAGGGAAAGAGATAGGAGTGTAGCTGGGAATGTATGCCTTGTCATATACTCTGCTTTGAATACATTGCTCACAGTATGGACTCGCCCTCAGGAGTAATGATCTGAAAATACTTTATTGAATAATGTGATACTCTGATTTTTCAATGAAAATTTATGGTTTAATTCATTTTTCTCACTGCTTCAAATAACAGTTGTACACCTTCCTGTAAAACAGGTTTTCACACACCAGAAGTTCTTATGAATCCTTGCAGGGTTCTGCATTTCACATTTTCTTAACTCTTGCCCCACTAGAATAAATGATTGCCAGGGTAAAGATTATCTATCTTTATTTGTGCTTTCCTACTATCTACCATTCTGGACATCCAAAATCTGTGGGGACTTTCATGTGAATGCCTTCATATAAATCATGTCCATCACCCCTCACTGATAGCAAAGGCAAGAAACACACCACCATAATGCACAGGACAGAACAAAACAAAACAAAACAGAACAGTGCTTCAAGACAGGAATGATTCCCTTGAACTGCTTCCCACTCTGTGAGAAGGAAAAGAGGGTGAGTTTTAGTCTTTTCTTCTAGCTAAGGAGAAATAATCAAGTTAGTTGCTACACCATCAAGTATTGCATAGCAAAATAGAGGGAGACTTTGCCAATGGACTGGCTGACTCACTGCATTTTGAGAGCTTTATGAATTCTTAAAGAGCTCTTCCCCTCAGAGTGACTTCAGGTGAAGAGCACACAGTGCTGGCAGCAGCATTTGACCCTCCTGTTTGGGTACTCTACTTCAATACAAGATGGGCCTGAAAATTAAAGAACAAGCACAGTGGCTTTTGAGGAAGAAGTCACCTTCTTTTTAACTTTTCAAATGTCAAGGCTCAAACAACTGGAGGGCCATTCCACAACCATCCTCTCAGTCAGCCAGACAGCTAGGAAATAAATATTACTGTTCTTCTGAAGGAAAGGTCTGTTACTACAGTGGTCCTCTTGCTATGGCCTTCATTTTCACATCTTCTATGAAGAATAAGTTATGGACCGTATTAACTAGCTTATTTTCCCTAAACTTCAGCATAATGATCCAGCTAATAGCTGTCCATCACCTTTTGTCTCAATAGCAGAGAGCAACTCCAACCCTTGCCTTCATTTGGGAAATGGTAGATAGGAAGAGACAGAAATCAAAACAAACACTACAGCCCAATGTTTAAAGCTGTTAAGTTTTCTTAAGAACTCCCAATGTAAGAATACCTTACTCTTACCAATGTAAGAGTACCTTAAACTTCACAAGGATCAAGGGTGTTCTGAGAGGAGAAAATATGTTCACATTGTAGAACACTGTGCATGTCTGTGAGTTAAAAAAATCAGAACTACCTACAAACAAACAATAGAGTTTTCCTCTTGGTGAACTATACCACCGTTTCCCTAAACATTAAGAGTCATAGTGTGTTCACTATCAGCCAGGCACCTATCCTGTCACTGTACATTCTCAGTAGAAAACCCTCTTTCCAGTGTGTGTTACTCATAAATGTGCTAAACCAGACTGACTCGCTGCCCTGCTATGTTCTAAGGTGAATTAGGAAAGGGTCTGTTATAGGATGATACAGGCCATTCTTTTGTAATGGTCTGCAGTTTTCTCTCCCAATACATTTTCTTTTTATTTAGCACTTCCATTTTTATCCTGTGTTCTTCTTCAGCCATCTCACACTCTCTTTCTATTTGCTGTATCTTTGCCACATGAACTTCATTCATTTGGATTAACTGGAGTTGCAAAATCGACATTTGCTGATGATGTTCTTCCTCGTGCATCTTTTTCAGAGCACTTTCCTGAGATGCTTTACTTCTGTAGTTCTTATCTCCTGCTATTCTGACATCAGAACATGAAGGCTCAGGCTGGGAGGTACCTTCGCATACTGGAAAATGTACCAGCTCTTTGTCTTCATCACAAAGTTCTCTGTTTGACACAACAAATGACTCTGCAAAAAAAAAAAAAAGAAGAAAAAGTGTTATATTATTCTCTTCCTTTCCTTCAAGAAACAGTAATGTGATAAGTGACTGACATGTGCATATGAAACTTGTGCTCCAGTAGCAAAGCACAGGAGCCACGACATAATGCAGTTCTGCTGCAGAATACTAGGGGCATAATGGGCTGAACAAAATGGCTTGGGGCTCTGTTGAAAGACCTGCAAGGCTATAGTGGGAATTCAGAAGACTAAACTAAATCCAGTTACTTCTAAGTGGACACCTAAATTTAGGTGGCTGAGCCTGGAGCTAAACCTTAATGCAGCCACTTAAACTAAATCCATATATGACTTGCAATATTTTATGAAAGATCTGAGTGTCAGGTGAAGCTGTGTCAACATGAATATCAAATGACTGAGGGAATAGTAGGAAGAACACTTCTTATTCTTTCCTTATTTCTGTTGCAGATGTTGTAAATACAGTAGTGAAAAGTTTTAGTAAAAAATCACATTATTCTAACTTTGAGAAGGCTCTACTAATTCTTCTGAAAGAAAAGAGACCATGCAGGGAACAGAGCAGTTACCACTGCAAATGAGGGTCTCAAAATACATTTCTATCCAAAACCAAATGACCAATTATGGTAAATAGACTTATGAAAGAGGCATTCTAAGAATGTTATCTAACAATGTAGCTGCTGTTGTCTTTTGAACAAGGACAATCTTCTGTGTGAGATCCCGCCATAATAAAATTTGCAAGAAACTGTTGCAGCCACCCTCCCTCCTGGTATTGAATTATTCCTTCTGGGTATGCTTGCCCAACAAAGAAGAATGTAGTGGTGAACTTTTTCAGAAAGGCGATTCTCCAGTGTGGACTGCAGTGTGAAATATGGCTCCACATATTCTTTTTAGTCCTTGAAAACAAAGGAGGAAAGACCACAGGGAACTCTTGCAGCAGGCAATTGTGTATCAATTTGCTGCTGGTAGATTTCTTTTTTTTTTTAACCAGCAAAATGATACTTTAAAAATGATAAAGATATCCTTGGGACTATTCTTTGCAAAGCCAGCATGATAGCAACTGTGATGCTTGCCACAAAGCAGCAGATATGTCTGCTGATGAAAACAGATGAAAAAAAATCTGTAAAAAACCTCACACCCGTTTTAACTCCTGAAGGCCTTGGGAAATACACACAGCCTTGTAATATCATAGCTCTGAAATTACTGTTCTATATCCAGCAGTCACAGCTAAGTGGAGAGATTTGAAAAAGTATCACTGGCAAAATCACATACAAAACACTACTTGCATCATTACAGCAACATTTATACCTTGACTAGAAGCATCAGGCTGATATTCAGAGTCTTCTTCTGGTGGGCTCTGCAAAAAGTACATTTGCTCAGGCATTATGCTTCCAATCTTCTCTTTCCCTACGATGTGAGTATTTATAAGTGGACTTATACTTCTTTTTACCTTCTCCCGCCTTTCATGTGCCATTATCTTTTTTGTCCGTGCCTTGATATTTTCCCAGCATTTCTTTAACTGTTTGAAGTCTCGCAGTGATACACTGGGCTGTGAATTATATTCATGAGCTAGTGCTTGCCAGGTGCGCTGTTTCAGAGCAATAGTTCTTGCATCACTTTTTTTACATTCAAGCACATATTTATATTTTTCAACTAATGCAAGCAGCACACTCTTTTCCACTTCTGAGAAGTATTTAGCAGGCTTTATTATTTCGTTTTGCATTTTCTCCTGTTTCTCCAAGAAGCCAAAATTCCTATGAAAACAATGATGAAAGAAAAAAAGAAAAAAGAAAACCAAACACAAATTAGAACTGGTTGCAATACGAGGAAACTGTCTTTCAGAAAAAAAAAAAAAAAACAAAAACAAAACAAAACAAAACAAAAAACCTCCTAAGCATAGCTTCTGATTAATTTTATTTTCTAGAATAGCTTGTGAATAGTTCTAGACTACATAATGGAATGATCAGGTAAGATAAAATAGAATTACATGCTGGTTTGTGTTGCCTGTTTTAGTGGATACAGAGTGACAGAAGTAGACTACAATGAATAGTTGTCTTTGTTACAATTTATCTGTATTTATCAGTATTTACTTAGTATCTTGCTTTTAATATCATGTTTTCCTGTTCATTGCACTTTTTCACCTCCAGAAAGTTTTCCAAGCTCTGAAGTTAGGAACAAATTCCAAAACCCAGCATTTACTAGCTTCATGTTTGTGTCTAAAGCCACCTTCAGCATGTTTGGGTTTTCTTTGATTTAAAAAACACCCTCTTCTGCCCTTGCTGATTGTGTATAATTAATTTCCCCCATCTCTCTCCAATATTTGAAAGCTCATTTGTATGAGCAATGATAGTAGGAAATTGTCTTTTTAAAGACCTGTCAGCTTTGTTCTTCCCCATGCTCCATCCCCCCCGGCTGATATCCAGTCAGCAGCAGGATCCTGACCTGTATTACAATACTGAGAAGCAGCAAGAGTTGCAAGCAGACAAGAAATAACAACAGAAACAAACCACGTGGAAGGTACAGGTCCTTCGCCCTTGACTGCTAGCCCTGCATGTGTGGGACTTCCTTGCACTTGTGCTGCTGGTCACTCAGGAGCCAACAACCAGGCTAAAAAGAGTTCTGGCTTTAACACAGCCACTGCTATACACTTACACCATGTCAGCAACCAGCTCTCTTCTCAAGTCCAGCACTTATGTAGTCAGTAGGAAAAAGGTAGCTGATTACAGGGAATTCGTGGCCATTTGAAAAACAAAAGCAGTGTTGCCTTCAGTTAACAATATACGACTGTGAAACAAAATATACTTTTGCTTCTTCTATCTTTTCAGACTTTTCTCCCCCTTTCTTTCTGCTGTAACTGTGCAGTCCAAATTACTTTTAGATTTTGGGCAAAAATGCTGCCCTGGCTCTTGTTTCTTTTGTTTTTAGTCATTAAACCCAGTGATACATTTATAAGATAACTGGTTCATATTCCTAACAGTCTAGGACTCTCCCAAAGTGAATTTTCTAGTCTTTTGTCTATTGTTTCTACTACTTTTCTTATAACATTCCTTGACGATGCACTAGATATCACCATCAGGTTTCCTCTTCTCAATATATTTTTCCTTAACTCCACTGCACTAGGACTTTCTTTGTGCCATCCTTGTAGTTCCTTTCCTCCAAACATCTTAGTACTTACAGTTATTCCCATCTCTTTCAGTAAAGGTAACTACTTATATTTATAAAGAAAGCTAACAGACAAGCTAATATCAAAATGAAAGCCCAAGCCTGACATTAAAATAGTGGCTCTCTTGAGTAGCCCATAAAATATGACAAAGCCCAGCTGTCCTGGTTTCAGCAGGGACAGAGTTAATTTTCTTCCTGGAGGCTGGTACAGTGCTGTATTTTGTATTTAGAGAGAATAATGCTGATAACACATGGATGTTTTAGTTGATGCTCAGTGTGCTTATTCGAAGACAAGGATTTTCAGTTCCCCATGCTCTGCCAGAGAGCAAATGCACAAGCAGCTATGAAGGAGCACAGCCAAGACAGCTGATCCAAACTGGCTAAAGGGATATTCCATACCATGAAATGTCACGTTCAATGTATAAATGAGGAGGGAGTTGGCCGAGATCTGCAGGTGGTGAGCAATCATATTGTTCATCATTAGTTTCTCTTGAGTTTTCTTCCCCTCTCTCTCTCTCTCTCCCCACCACTTTCTCTTTTCCACTACAACTATTATTATTGTTACTATATTTTGTTTTAATTATTAAGCTGTTCTTATCTCAATCCACAAGTTTTACTTTTTTTTTTTATGATTCTCCTCCCTACCCCACTGGGGGCAAGGGGTGAGCAAGCAGCTGAACAGTACTTGGTTGCTGGCTGGGGTTAAACCATGATGCTAGCAAAATAAAGGAGCAAAAGAACAGTGGACATAGTGGAAGAAAGCCTGGAATGGCAAAACTGAAGCAAAGTTAGTAAGTAGAAGTAAGTAACAGTCTAGGCCAAGTTAGTAGCTAAGTTGTACCCCTACTGAAAAAGGAGCAAACACTTGGTTTGCACCTTCTGTCAGTGCTTAACTGGGTTATTTCCAGTCATCTGTGTGGGACCTGCATAGTCACAGTTCTGCTCTCTCTTACCAAATCCTGGTGTCACAAGGACATGGGAGAGCTGAAGTTTTTGCAGCAGACAGGACCAAGGGGACTAAGGGAAAGGTCCATAGGAAAACAAAATGTAATAGTGCTACTGCTAATAGAAGAGCTAGTTTATTTTACATTAAAGCAAAAGGAGGAAGAAGGAAGAGAGTTGAGTGGCTGAGTTTAAGGAAAACAGTTTCTTGATCCAATATTTCCTCCGTCACACTGTATCAAGTTTTTTTTTTGGTCTGTGAAAACTTAAGTCACCCCCCATATTGGTGACAGGAATTCTTAAAGAGCTATAAACTGACAGTACAAACTAGGTGTAAGCAAAGAATCTTCTTTCATGCATACCAGTTATTACAATGTCCAGGCCTAATAGAAGTGTATAGCTGCTTCAGGAGTTCCTTAAATAAAACAAACTAGGGAAAAAAAATAAAGGTAGTCACAAAATTGACATCCTAGCAAAGATACTGAAAACTGGCAAATTTGCTCCATGAAGCCACTCTAAAAATACACAAAATAAAAGAGATATGGAATGGAATAGAATGTATCTACTAATCTATTTTACTTACATACTTGTTGCACTATTCCAAACCATTAAATTGCTTTAGAGAGATGCTGAAATGAAATTCTTGGGACTAAATATTGGTTCTATATCTTAACCACAATTCCACCAAGAAATGGGATGAAATGAAGTCCCACCAGCAAATTGTGAAGCCCAGTAGCTTTTGACCCTGAAAAACCAGGATTACTCCATGTGATCAGAAAGGACTGATTCTACCTTTTACTGATACATGTAAATCTTACTTCTAGTTTTGAAAAGGTGAGAGAATCTCAGACAAAAAAATCATTACATGTTTATTTTTAGAAAATCCCTTTATTTAGAAAAACTGGATTTTCAGAAGTTTGGAGACTACATTCAAGAAGTTAAACATTACTAGGACTTCTGGATTCCAGATGCTAAATATCTAGCTCCATAGACTGGCCAAGAGCAGCTGATGTCAGTAAATATCTAAAACATTTAGAAATATGACTTCTCATATATTAACAAATTATGAACTAGAATAAAAGCTCATCTTTCATAGATGTAGCAAATTTAACTATCACTTTCACACCACACTATCATGTACTTCTATTATTTTTACTGTTGTAGCTTCTGAAATCCCCAGTTGTAAGTTCAAATACTAAACATTAAAGAATGGAAATATAAGTCCTACTCTAAGAAGAATATATTGGTCTTTCCTTGCACTAATAACATTCCTAGTATTTGTTTCCTAAACATACACATTGCATTTGTGTCCTTCCTGTGAAGAAGCCAGGATTATGATCTAGGATGCATAAAGGAACTTAATAACTTGTGTGGGCAGTTTAATACATAGAAGAAAAGAGTTTTGGAAGACTCTTCTCAAGCTCTTACATGCTTAACCTACTTTCTTCAATGTATTAAAGCCCATTTGCAATGAGGTGTCAAGAAAGTACTCTGAGATGGCAGAAGAAGTTAGAATACAGAGAAGTTGAATCAGAACACCACCATGTATTTATATTCACCTCTTTTTTCTTTATGCATATTATTCACCTTCTTGCAGCCCACTGGCTCCTCTGCAGAATATGAGAAAGGACTCACAAGCCCACAGAATTTCCATTTTGAGGCTAAACAGTCCTTCCAGGACATATGCCTGGGATATAATTTAGCAGGAATCTGTGCTGAAATCAAAGCACTTTACTGTGCATAGCTCATCCCGTACACTAGATTGATTTGTGTGGGCACATGAGGACAGTTGCAGAGTAAATTCTAAGAAACAAAGACTGGAAAGCTTCTCCCACTCTTACAGGTGCCTAGGCTCCAAGACACAAGCAGTAAGAAAGCATTTTATCCTGAATATCTTCTCCTGGCATGACTCAATTCACAACTTGCCTTAAAACAAAGCAGTGTCCTAAGTATTTGTCCTCTCACACAAACCTCTATAGCTTCAAGATAACAGAGGTATCTCTCAGCTCCTCATCTTTACTGTGAAATGTTGTGCAGCATTCTTCTTTTAAAGACTATAAGGCATATGATGTGATCTGCTGGAAGAATAGCTTGAAAAAAGAATTACACAAGTTACAAAATGCACATATGATCATAAATATTTCACATACATGCATTATTTTGCTTGCACACACCTAAAGAGATGCTCAAGCTCCAATCAGTTGCATAGAAACCCAGTAAAAGGAAAAAAATCTGTTTAAGTTGGCATGTGTGAACATTTTTAGTCCATGAAATGTTTTTTTTAGGCACAAGAAAATGCAGAGAGAAAGTTATGGTTAAATATTTATCCTAAATGTTAAAGTGGTTAACGAAACCCAAAGAAAAGAGTTTATTAGCAAACTGTGGTCACTTATGGGGTGAAAATGAACTTCACTGACCAGTGCCAACAGAATTACTACCAGAAATATTCAAAGATTGATAAAAATAAAATTTATGTCTCTAACTTAAATTCCAGGTGAAGCTCTAAACATAGCCAGTACATGCAATTAACAACACTGGAAATCAATCATAATTCTGTCCTTTTTGTCCAGTGATCAAGGAGGAAAGAAAGGCATGGAAATGCAATGACCCAAACTAGTCACAACAGGTTCATATTTTGTTTGAATGAGAGAAGCAGCAGTAAACAGTGTTCTTGTTCTTCAAATGTTTCCTTGGTTTTTCTCACTAAGCTTCCATCGGTGTTCCAGGCCTGACCCTGCCTACCTTGAAACTTGAAATCACTAGGTAATTAAGAGCACATTGCAAATATGAATGAGATCTATACAGAAAATGTGCTTTAATCAGATTTTTTTTAAAATCCCACCTCCTTGGGCGCTTTCCCCCCATGCTTTAATACAAATGAATAGTTATCATGGATCATCCAGCAAACAAACAAGCTCATCTACTAGTAAAATTCACAGTACTTTACCGAAATTTCTCCTGTCAGATTTTATATAGCTATACCTGGAAATGCATATATATATACATATATATATATATATGTATGTATCATATCACACTATAGATATACACGGATGGATTTTAAGCGGGTCATCCCGCTACCTATGGAGGACATCCAAAGCACTTCCCGCAAGCAAGGTAATGGACGCAGGTTGTTATTCCGAACGACTGCCTGAAATCCAGCAAAAATAGGCATAATATAGGAATCCTACCAGACTCTCCCGCACCCGAACTTCTCAAACATTAACTCGAGCTTGGTGGGGTTTTTGTAATCTCCTCGCTAGCTCCTCTTCTGCTTGAAGGAGAAAGCAGAGCAGGTCCCGGCTCCACAAAGGCGGCCGCTCCCCGTCGGGCGGGCGCGGAGGCTGCGGCGCGGTGCGGGCGCATCAGCGGCGGCGGCGAGGGGGGCTCGGCGGGCGGGCGGCCGCTGTCACCCAGCGCCCGCGGGGACCAGCGCCGGCGGCGGGGACAACCCCACCCTGCGGCCCCGCCGGCTCCCCGTAACAAAGCGCCTCTCGGCTCCCTCCCTCCCTCCTTCCCCGCCTCCCTCGTCTCCCCGCCCGCAGGCCGCCGCCGCCGCCGCTCCCTCCAGCTCCCCGCAAACCCCGCGCTGGATTCCCGCCGCCGCAGCACGGGCGGCGCGGCGCCGGCCTCTCCCGCGGGGACACCGCCGTGCCGCGGGGACACCCGGCCCGGGCCTGCAGGTGCGGCGGCGCTGCGGGGAGGCGGCCGCGGGGAAACGCGCGTGTGTGTCTGTATGTGTGTTTATATGTGTGTTTATATGTGTGTGTTGTGGGGAGCGGCGCGCGAACACCCAGCGGCCGCCAGGAAGGGGGTGGGCAGCCCCGCCTGCACCGGGCGCGGGCGGAGTTGCCGGGCCGCACGTCCCTAGCGCGGCGTGCCCATCCGCATCCCGGTGCCGGGGCCCTGGAGCGGAGCGGGATGGGGAATCCCCGCCCCGGTGCGGCGGCCGCGGACCCAGCTCGGGCTTTACCTCCGACAGCGCCCGGCGGCCCCGCGCGCCAGCGCCCCCAGCGGCGGCCGCGGGAAGGGCCGGGGCTTGCTGCGGCCGCGCCGTTGCCGTTCCCGTCCCCGCCGGCGCGGAGCTCCCGGCCCGCGGTACCGCGCGGTGCCGAGCCCGGCCCGGCCGGGCCCCCGCCGCCCTTCCGCGCCTCCCCTGCCCGCGGGTCGGTGGCAGGTGCCGGTGCGGCGGCGGGGAGCGCCCTCAGCTCCTCCGGGCGCTGCCCGCCCGCCGGGGTGAGTTGCGTGCAGCGGCGGCCCGGCGGGAGCAGCGTCCGTGTGCTCCGCGGCGGGAACGGCGCGCTCCCGCCTGGCGCCGCTCTTGGCGGGCGGTTTGGAGCTTCGGGGCCTCCCTGCTTCCCTTGCTTCGCTCCTTTCCCTCCCTGCCTCCTTTACTTCCTTCCCCGTCCCTTGGCCGCCGCGGGCCGGGTGGGATTTGTGTCCTTCTTCCCGCAGCCCGCCGTGTGCCTCGGCTCCCCCGGCGCGCCTCGGGCGCTGCGTGCTGCCTGTTCCCCACGTGCGTGTCAGCTGTCCCAGCCCCTGCGCGCAGTCCTGTCCCGGGAAAGAAGGGGGAAGCTTGAAATGGTCTGGATTAGTTTTTGTTTCATTCGTTTTTGTTTCATTCGTTTTTGTTTCATTCGTTTTTGTTCCGCGTAATCTTCTAGTGACGTTAATGTTTCCCGCGGGAAGCTCGCGGAGGACAGTTGTTTCTTTCCAGGCTGTACTTTTGCTCTCGAGTTGAAAATAGGATCATTAGGCTGGAAATGTAAAGGTTGAGTATAACTCGAAGGCGAGACACAAAATAAAGCTGGAATGTGCCCAACCCTCATATAGGCAGAGCAAAAATATAAATTATTTTGTGAAACTTAAACAACAGTTTGCAATCTTTCTGCATTTTCCTAGAATTTTTTATCATCTAAAGACTGAATATGGACCCTGAAAGTGAAATAAAGAAGCAAATAAACCCCTTTTACTGCAATGTAAGTATTCACTTACAAAGTTGTACTAAACCAAGTGTGAACGTTCATTTTTTCTCTTGAGCAAGCTTGATAAATAGCACTGGAGCTGAACTTATTTTGGTGTCTTTGTCACGTTTGACTTGGATGTGTTAAGAATCGCTTATTATAGTGAATAATAATAATATATTTATAAATAAAGACATTCTTTTTAAAAGTGGATGATTAAGCGTAGCTCCTGTTCAGACACAAAAATCCTGATTTCCGTGGTTGTCAGGTTTACTGCTGGTTTTTTTAAAGCATCCTGGGATTTTTAGAAGAGAAGAAAATTTGGGCTGCTGCTGTTCATTCACGTGAATTTAAACCTAGTCTGCTCCCATTCCAAACTGGCCCAGGCGTAAACCAGCTGTGATAGGGAAATTTTCCAAAGGGAGCGAGGCAGGCCCTGAACTGATCAGAATAAATGTGTTGGTGTTGATCAGAATAAGTGTGAGTGCAGCACTATGGGGAGCTGGCTCACCTCAGGCAGGTGTCATGGCTTGTCACAATTATGCCGTGCCTGTGGCTCACCCTTCCTCTAGAGTGTGGGAGGAAGGTCTTGGATCTGTCTTCAAGACAGTTCTGCAGCATCTGAAATTCTTACGTGGTGTGGAAACTCGTTCATTCCACTGTTTTGGTTGTCTTGCAGCCTTATAAAATTCAGTTTTAGGAGGTTGCTCTAGTTTGTCTTTGAAGTAGTGGTACTTTTGTAGAACTTAAGCTATCCCAACAATTTGGTAGTAGATCTGTTTTGATATCAGTGGTATTTTATTTCTCTTGGTGTGTGTGCAATGCAAGAAATATTTCTCTTTAACCTAGATTTGCAAAATCTGGTGTTCTTCTGCATTAAACTTGCAGACTCATTTCCTTGGAGCAAAACACAGGACGGTAAGATCAGTTTTTGAATGCACCTTTTGTCAGATTTTACCAATTTATTTAGCAACAGATTATGGGGTTTGAAATATAGTTTTGGTGTGGTGGTGAAACATACAATTTCGGATATTTAACTAGTTTTGCTAATTTACTGTCTTCTCTACAATGATAAAATAGAACCTGGTTTTGTACAATTGTCCTGTCAGAAAATGTTACATCTTTATGTCTAGTAAATATAGTACATGAGACTACATGGCTGTTAATAAATGGAGAATGGAATTACTTAAATAATTGACAATCTCTAGAAGAAAAAGGGATGTTTTTATTTTTAAATTTTCATGTAATTATTCACCTGAGATAGTCTATGCTGTTGGTATTAATCTAACATATATAATAAAAGCTTTTAATTTTTTGGTTGATCACTTGGTAATTTAGGTTGAAGAAGCATTGAAAACTCATGGCATGAGTAAGTGCAAGATTTTTTTGCTTCCTGCTGTGTTCTGTACCCACATTTTTCTCCCTGCCCCAATGTAGGTTTTTATGAAACAATGAGAAAAATACTTTCTCAAGACTTGTGCTTTAAGACTTGTCCTGTGTTTTTTAACGATATAACTACCTAATCAATCAGTAATGTGAGCAAGAGGTATGCAAAGTTGATTAACAAGCATTAGCTAGAATACTAAAAATCACCTACATTAAATTTTTGAGAAACCCTGAAGAATTCAAGACATGAGAGACCTTCAAAATTGAAAATGTAATCTAAAAACCCTTGCTTTTTAAAGCATGTAGAAATACTGTATATACTTTATACTTGTTTTTGAAAAGGGGTTAATTTGCTTCAGCTATTTAAGATATTTTTAATACTTTTAATAGGTTTAATAAATTGTTAAACCTCCTCTGGGTCTTGATGAATTGGTCTAGTTCCAGAAGGAGTGAAGGTCTAACTACACTCACAATTGTTCTCCTAATTTGGTTTCATGATGCACCAAAATGTCT